>BPLR01015079.1:0-70690 GCA_021605095.1 Caerostris extrusa
TCGCATCCACTACATTAAAAAAAGTAAAACTCTAAATAATCGATTGAATGAAAGCACATTTATCTCTACATCATTTGAAAAAAACGCGCACAACCTGACATACATTTTGCTCCGTTCGAACACACAAAGATCTCCATTTTTTATGGTCCCTGTGTCCCACCCAACTCTGGCAGTAATGTTCAGCCATCACGAAATCGGAATTGGGAGGGGGTACAAAAGATGTAGCTACCCTATCTCGAGATGGTATCCACGCAATATCTTGCCCACCCTCACTCCTCACAGACAAGATCTGAGTGGCGAAGAGGAAAGGAAAGACTGTCTGTACCACTTTCTTCCTCTTCTGGAAACTCACACAGGAGGTAGCATCTAAAAACCTGACGTGACTGGAATACCGATAAAAAAAAAAAAAAGGTTCTTCCTTCTTATGGAAGGTCTGGAAACAGCGAACAGGATCTTTGCTCACATCGAAAGGATAGGAACTAAAATCAATATAAAGGTCTAATTTTTTTTTTTTTTTTTTCCCCCTTTAAAATGATTTAGAATGAACAAATTCGGAAGACTGAATCAATTCTGAATTCGTTAAGAAACAGTTCAAGTGTTAGTGGAATTTTATCGAGAATTCTAGCCGATTTAAATTTGGGTTGAGTGAATACGCGAAATGGAAGTTATTTTGAAAACGCTATTACAGTGAATGTACCAATATTGATACTTTAAGAAATACTAAGAGATATTTTATTTATAAGTGTACATTTTATACCGCTATTTGCACGAAAAGAAAAGAAATTAACTCAAATGTGACACGCATTATACAAATGGTAAGCTAATGTTTGTTCATATTACAATTTAAGATAGTATACGCGGATCACAAGAATTCGCATTTTAGCGTAATAAAGATGCCTAATCACATTTGTAGAGCCTGATGGCTGAAGTTGCCACATGTTTTGTGTTCGAGCCCCGGCGGTGCCGTGGATGTTTATAGGAGTTCGGAATCCAGGAACTGGTCCCAGTCTATCATGACTAAAGCATTGAGCGTAAGGTTGACACCCCTACCCGTAAAAGAAAACATCTCATGTTTCGAAATCTGCCAGTATGCAGGCGGCCTTGGCCCAGCATGCGGCGGTTTGCGCCAATACAGAAGAATCATACTTGTAAATTTATAAAACATGCCATAGTACAGATGTATATGTCTGTGATATACATCTGTACATATACAGATGTATATCAGCTTCTTCCTTTTCATACCTTAATGTGTTGAAGCTTAACCATCCTCTAATTTTAGGGGTTCAAATAACTTGCATCTAAATCATTAATTATAGGGAAAATCTAAAAGTGAATACACCCACTTGCATTTTCCTTAGCATCTAAAAAAAGAAAAAAAAAATATATATATATATATTTTTTTTTAAGCAACTTTTTTGAGTTTAAAAAAATGTTGTTGCTCTCTCTCAATTTGAAATGAACACGCACATTTTTTACTTTTTAATAAATACTTTATTTTATTCATGGTATGCAATAGTGTATCTTGTATTAAGGGCTACATTTACAAGAAAAAAGTTTTGAATCTCTAAGAAATGATCAAGTGTTCGCTCGGAATGGCGAATTTTTGAATAGCTAATCTTCTATCAGAATTGTAATGATAGACCCACTTTTCTAGAGCATCTCAAGCAACACTTCTATGACTATATAGTCTGTCCTCTGTGTTATTTTATTATTAATAATAATAATAATAATATTTTGTTTTGATTTTAAAATTCTTGGTTTGGTTTGTCGCTCTACGGTCATTTTTTGCACACTTTAGGCTAATTAGACCAGGACTTAATCTTCAACGTGTGTTCCCTCACAAACACCCATGTCACAGCCAGGATACGAACTGAGGCCAAGGGCAGTAGTTTTCTGTGGTACCAAAGGCCAGAGCAACTGAGCCAATTGGCCATTAACTAGGCCGCCTTGGAATTCTTGGAGTATCCATTAGACATTTAAATGGTATAGTTTCCTTTGTTTTTAATACTCTCAACTAAGAATGTTGTTCATTGGTTACAACCGACAAAAAAAAATATAACAAAAAAAAAAAAAAAAAAAGAAACTACAGAATAATAAATTAATAAATTCCAATCAACGTAAATGAAATAACTTAAATATAAAAAACAAATCAAAATATTCTTAAAAGAAAACTGAATGGCAAAATTATTCAAATAAGATTGAAAACAGATTCGTCATATTAATCAATTAATCAGAAATATGATCTTTGAACACTCCGTAACATTTTAATCCATGGGGTGGCCAACCCGCGGCCCGCCTTGAGCATTATTCCGGCCCGTGAGATTTATCACACTTTCACAAAATATATTTTTTGGCCAAAGTAGTGAAAACCAATGTATTAAACAAATATATTATGTGTGCATCTACTAAAAAATTAACTCTCGAAATTATGAGAAAAAAATTAACTTTTTAATTTTAAAATGATACATAACATTAAATATGCAAAGAAATAAGAAAACATACAGCTACTTTGGAAAGCCGATTCAGTCATTTTGAGTTAGACAAATGCAACAAAATTTTTGAAATATATTCATCTCCCTTTCATGTTGAAATCGAGTCGGTCGCAGAATAACCCCAAATGGAACTGGTTGACTTACAACGCAATATTGAATTAAACACATATTTGAAACATCAGAATCAAAAATAGATTTTATATCACTTACATCACAAAAGAGAAATTATTATTTTGAGAAATCTGGAAACAAAAAGTTGTTAGCGCTTTTGGCTTAACTTAAACCTGCGAATCGTTTTTTTTTTTTTTTTTTTTTTTTTTTAATACTAAAATCAAATTGACTAAAACACAAAACACGCTTTTACAGAACGGACACCATTACGATGCGCAAATACCCAAATTGAGATCGATTTTGCAAAAGCTAGGTGAAAGAAAGGGAGAAACAAATATCACACCAGTAAAATAAATATTTTTTTAATGATTTAATTTTTTTTTTTTTTTATTTCATTAAAATTTATTTATATTTTTATATCTCATTTTAGTGTTAGATATTCCTTTACAATGTGCGTTTAGAATCGTTATTATTATATTATCCATGTTTACATCTAGTTTACATAATAGTAAACACAAAAATAATAACTCATTATGTTTCAATTTTTCACTCAAAAAACTGTCTACAGTGGGTCTAAATCTAATATGGGGATATATAATTTATATGCGACCCGTGAGTTAGGATGCATTTCTAAAAGTAGCCCGCAAAAGATCATTTGTGTTGGCCACCTCTGATTTTTTGATAGAATCAAATTTATTACTTCAAATTCGATGTTTATTTCTTCATTGCATCATTTCATAGCACTTGGTACTGAAAATTTACTCACGACCTACCATTTTTCCGGGCATCTAACATTTCCTCTGATAACAGAAGTAATAAGGATGCTTTTTAAAGTTTTTAGGCAATAAAAAAAAATCCAAGGTCGAAATAAAATTTAGAGGTTGGTCAATACGGATACAATAAATGGTGAATTTTGGCACGCATATACATTTGGCCCTCTGGACAAAATCTATTGAAGAACTCACGCAAGTTTTGGGGATGAGTTCATTTCTTTGATATTCAAGTTTTCGTACGCGCGAAGTGTGGATCGCGGAAAAATTCTCGGTTTATTTCAAATTCACTAAAATTCTAAGTTATGTAAATTTTTTTATCAAAATCTGAATATCTTAATGAAATAGTTTTGTTACAATTAAATAAGATAGTAAAATATTTATTTTTGACTGAGAAATTTTACATTAAATTTCGTATTACAAATACTTTTTACAAGTTTGACGATACTATGAGTTAAAAAAAAATGAACAATACATTATTCAGAAGAAAATATTAATGACTTTCATAAACATCTTAAAAACGTTACATTATTAACGTTGCTACCGTTAATAGTTATATTGAGTTATTTTCGCAATTTTTGTAAAATTTTCAGGAAATTTCGAATAGTGGAAAAATAAACGATGTACAGATATAAATTAGTATATAAGTCTTCTGAACTAAACATTATCTATTTCTAAATAACAATCAACTACTTTTACAGAAATATAATAGTAAAACTGGTTAATTGTAAAAATTTTTAATCGTTTACGTTTCTGTACTACAGAAATGATGCATCGATTTCAAAAAGAAGCAATAAAAATTTTATTAATTTTCAAGCTATAAAATAATAATTATTTAAAACAATTATATTCGGATAAATTGAAAGGGTTCTTTTATCGCAATAAGTGTTCAATTTTTTGTTTTCTTCCATAAATTCAAGTTTCTACAGTACATACTGAAAAATTTAAGTTTACTTATGTGATATTATATGGATGTTTATTGGGTGAATATTAGAAAATTCTTCACAAAATTGAGTAGTTTGGATATTTGTTTTCAGATTCAATATTTTACATCTTTTATGTTTACCAAAAATGGAGAAGAATTTTGAAGTTTTTATGAAATACACTAAAATTATTTCCGTTTTGAAAAAAAATAAAAGAGAAAAAAAATGAAAATATTTTTTAATACAAAACATCAATTTTACAGGCGCCTTTTATTTAATAATAATTTATGTTTGGATAAAACTATATATATATTTATTAAAAATATGCATATCTAAGGCGATGAAATTATATAAACAATAGTTTTCCAAATGGAGGAAAAAACATAATCTACTTTAAATTTAATTACTTTATATTCATTCTGTGACTTGGAAATTAAAAATAAAAGTAAATATAAATGTCTACTGAATTAAGCAATTAAATTGCATGCTTAATCAACAAGCAATTTTGTAAGAATTTCTTAATTGAACATTAAACTATTTTCATATTAAAATAATATAATAACTGATATGTTTATTTCATTGAATTTTCTTTCGCTTTAGACTTTTAAAATTCTAGTAAAAACTGAAATTCTAATGAATCAAGAAATAATTTTTCTTAAGTGAATAATTTTTAATTTATGTACCATTTTATAGAACTAGCTGAATAATTTTACTTTTGTGGTTGAATTCTGGGATTTTGATTACTTCTCAAATATCTCTTTCAAAATTAAAAATACTCCACTTTAAAAAAAAAACAACTTTCTACTTCTGGTATATTTTGGTTAATTTAATTTTTCTTTATTAACCAAAAATAATACCATAAACCATAATAACCATAAATTTTTATATTATATTTTCTTCTTTCTGAATATTTTTTTTGTATTTTCTATTATATTCTAGATATTTTAATTATTTCCTTTTATTTATTTATTTATTATTATTTTTTTTATTTATTTATTTATTTATTTTTTTGAAGTTTAATGCTAAAATTAATAATGTTTAGGAAGCTAAAATTGAACATAAATGAAAAGTTTAAAGCTGCACTTCAAAAAACATTTTTAATAATTGTAAAAAAAACCCAATAATTTCATATTTTTCAACATTATTCGTATTTCTAGGCTTTTCAATCAACATTTCTTTCATCTATAAACAATTACAAGAAAATCTTTTTCATATATATCTTATAAAATAATTTTAAAATTTCTAAATTTAACAAAAGGCTTAATAAAATAACAGTAGGTTTCAATTATGATGTTAAAATCAAATTAAAACTGAATATATTTATTTTTGAAATACATTACTTAAATAAAACTTTTTAAATATAAGTATATTACACAAATTATGTTTGAAAACTAAACTTGTATTTACAAAATATCATTTCAATGCTTCACTTATATGGTAAAACATGTCTGAAAACTGACATCAAAAATGGTTGCTAGTATCACTAAAATTTTCAGAACAAGCTGTCGTTTACAAACAAAATTGCTGCTATATAAAATGTGCTGTGAAAAACCGATCAATCTTAAGTTTAATATTCAAACTTTTCTTACAATATTTAAACATATTCATTACAAGGATGAAAAGGTATACATGATACAAAATGATAGATTTTGTACATGAAACATGAGATTTTCAGAACGGCAGTATTAAATTTTAAAATTATCGGAAATTTTAAAACGCAATTACCCCTCTAACTTACATGCAATTTGTTCATGGATCAGAAAACTGTTCCTCACACCGAACATAAATTTCAGCTGTTTTAATCTGAATTTATACAAATCACTTTCACAAATCTTTTATTTGCTGAATACTCACAAATCTCTTACTTGATGATAATAGTGAAAAAAATTTCAATAAAATTATTAGAATTAAAAAAAAAAAATACAACATTTTTTTTCCTTTAATCCAAAATACAGATATTTTCTAGATATATTACAATAAAATCTTATTAGTCTGAGAAAGTAATTAATTATTGATGTTTAATAATAATCATAATTTTTATTGTATTGAAATCTGATAAAGATAAATTACATCAGTAGATAAAAAAATGTGAAGAATTTCCATTTATTTTCTGAACGTTCCAGTTTTCTTTATATTTATTTAACAAAACTATATGCAAATATTATGAAAAATATTTTGATAATTTGTGTTGTCTCGTGTATGATGAAGAAAAAAGAAGACAACGATATCTTCCCAGAGGGCTTTTATTAAAAAAAAAAAAAAAAAAGAAAAGAAAAACTGTCCTTTACAGTCATCGTGATTATGCAAAATTATTGAAATGTATGACTTATTTTCTTAAAATAGGAATAGTTTACTTATATTTCAATAAAAATATTCGATTCCCCCCTTTACTAATTTGTTTTTTTTTTCTTAGAAGTAATTCAATAAAATTTTTATTATTTTTTTATAACAATAAGCATTAACGAAAAATTACCTCATTTATTCTAACAACTTTTGAATAAGGCTTTCAAAATTATGCTATTTTATATTCTATATCATTAAAAGGGTATTGGATTTAGAAATCGATATAAATATAAGATTCCTAGCTCTTTTACAAAAACAATTTTTTTTTTCAAAATGCTGGGAAAATTTCTGTCCAACTGAAAGTACCAGTTACAAAAAATTTGGCGTCCGTTTGGTAATCGCTAAGAGATGATTCAACATAATAACCACTGAGCCTTTTCACACAAGATTATTTTGTATAAAAACACTACTTGTCCATCAAGATTTGACATGAAATAGATAATTGGGTGAGGAGGACAAGGATTTATCTAAAAATTGATCATTTGAACAGCCATTACCACTTTATCTTGACTTCATATATGCTGTATTTTAGCTTCTTTTGTTAAAAGATTTTCTTAACATTTAAAGTATGATTAACTTCTTAAATATATTTTTAATTTATGCAAAGATTTCAATTTAATTATTTTAAAATTTAATAAAAAATAGATTTATTTTAATGTTATAATGCCAAGTAAGTGTTGAGAGACTTTTCACAGCACTGAGGATATATATATATATATATATTATAAAAATCTATTTAGATTGATCCTTATAAAAAGCTATTCTATTAAGAACAAATAATATTTAATGTATTAAAAATATAACATCTTCATGATTAAAATGTATGCTTTTCTTTTTATTTGTCTTAAGCAATTTTATAATACTTGTGATATAATTTGGTACTGTTTTTATAGGACATATACACTTTTTAAAGTAAATTTAAAGTAAAAGAATATCTTTTTAGTTAGTGCAAACAACACATCTTTAAAGTTGTAAAAAACATTTTGTTGGTGCAAAAAACTGTTTTTATATATGTGGGTTCAATAAAAGTCATTGAATTTATTTCACAAATTTTTCTAAATCTTTTAGTAAAAAACATATATATAATGGAGTCGGAGTTAATATAAAAATTCAATTGAAAAGTCTGCAGATTTTTTTGGCCGACTTCCCACACCTGTTCCAAAATAAATACAACACATATTTTGCAATGATAACATTTATGAAACCGAACACTTTGTTGATGCAACATTAATGTTGTAATAAAAACAGTTAGACAAAATATTGTCAGATGAAAAAAAAAAATGAAAACACTATTTTTACACTTGTTACTAAAAAGTAAAACTTTGAACCTTCAACACAATTGAACAATTCTATGTGATGAAGATGACAGATGAGAAGAAATAACATACAATAAGAATTTCTAACTAATATATATATATATATATATATTATATAAAAAGACTTGGCATATTGATATTTTTATCTGATGCTTAGAATAGTTACCTTGTGGTGATTACTTCAAATCAAATAATTCATTTTTGAAAAACTAAATGAACATACATTTTAACTCAAATGTTTTTTTATTAAGATTTAAAATCATGTTTAATAGAATGATTTTTACTAAAGAAACACTTTCATATAAATTAACAAAAAGAAAAATACAATTAATTGCAAATAATTTATTATATAGAACAATGCTACTAAAAAAATGAATGTGATGTCCTTAATAAATTAATATGAAAACATGAAATTCATCCTTTTTAATAAGAAAGATTTTGTATTTATTTTTTTTTTTTAACTAATCTTAAATAAATGAAATATCCATGTAAAGTGTCTTACTTGCAACATTTTTTTGTTGATTATAATTTAAATAGAAATAAAGATCAAGATAAAGTTAAATTTAAATAATTAACATTGTTTATTTTTATTCATTAAATTTCAAAAAATGAATTTCCAACAGTGTTTAAAAAATGATAATTTTTCTTCTGAGGTAGAAGCTAGTCTGTTAAGTACTTTTTATATAAATCAAGATGGCACTTTATGCACCATTTATCCTAGTACTTAATACTAGAATCATGTGTCCTGTAATCTTCTTAAAAATTTGTCTTCTTTTATACTATAGATATAAAAATATTAAGATATCCTAATATAATTAACCAATCAATTAATGATAAATAACCCATATTTCTCTTAATAAATTTTTACTTACCCAACAAGGCCTGAAACAAACGACTTTTGAATATTCTAATGACTCGTTCTATGGCATTCCTGAGCTGCTTGTCTTGAGGTTTATTCAATTTACAGTGATATTCCTCTAGAAGCTCTAATGCCCTATGGGCTCTGAAAAAGAATTGGGATAGCATGAAACATTAAATAATGAATTTTTTTACCAATACAAATATAAATATGTTTAATTTAAATTTTAATATATTAAAATATATTATATTTTATAATATTAATAGTTTAATTAGAAAGAAATGTGAAAAAATTTGTAAAATCGAAAAAATTATTCTAGAATGCAGCAGGAAATTTTTATCAAAATTATAAGCAAATAGTTTGTTGATTGAAGTAATTCCTATAAATGAAATATAATTTTTCTAAAATTCACAGAAGACTTTTAATTAATGAGTAAATAAATAAATAAGTCTCTGTTAAAAAAATTAAATTTTTAGTAAAATTATATAAAATTAAATTGGATGTTTCCACATATATAATAATTACTTTCTACATTAAACCATTTTAATGTATCTCAGTTATATTCTCCAACCCATTTTAAAACAAAATTTTAACTATGCAAATGATGAATATACTTTATTTCATTAAATTAAAACTTTTGCATATGAGAAATTAAGATGAAGATATTCAGCACATATGGAAAAAAAGTCTATGATATCCAAATCTTTTTACTTTTTTAAAGACATTTTCCTCTTATACTATTTATACATCACCATATAGACAAAAACAGCATGTCTATCTGGAAGTCTTCTTATATAAAATTGGCTCATATTTGTGTCATAATTCAAAATTGTTCTGGTTACCAAACTTTTAATTTTCCATCTGCGAGTAAATTCAATTAGATTAAATAGAAACAGCAATATAAATTATTGTTATTCAATAAAAGGGTTCATCTCAGTAATTTTTTAAGCATTTTAATATTTTTATGCAAGCACATGAAAAATGCAGATTTTCTTCATAACAGATTTATTTTGTTTTTATTTGATATACGACACAAAATCTCAATTTTTTTTTGTTAAAAATTTAGTTAATATTATTCTTTTTCATTTTAGATTTATAAGGAAGAGGGTAATTCAGACTTATAACAGCAAATATTTACAATGACAAACGTTGTTTTCAATAATTTGAAATTCCTACTTTATATGAATATAATTCTTCAAAAAAAAGATGAAAATAAAATTTTACTCCATTAAAATTCATTGTTTTCAGGTAGTTAAGTTTTCAATAATAAATATGCAATCTGCATTATTTACATCAAGCTTAAATTAACAAATACCTTTTAATCAACTTCTAACTTACAGTAATTCAAATCTTGTTTTATAAATTATAAGAAATATGTGTCTTAACATTTATTAAATAAACAGTTCATGTAATATCTTCATTGACTACATTCTACAGAACGTAGCAAAATTTCTGTCAAAAACAAAGAAAAATAATTAGTTTCTAGATATTAATCTAATAATTTCCAACTTATATTATTGTTTTTAATCTATGTACAGTGGATTATTGTAAATAAATATCTTTAATACTTGTGTGAATACTTCTCCATTAAGACATATTTCATATTTATTTTTGGTAAATCCCAAATCAAGCTACAGCCAATGTGCAAATACAAAACAAATGAACTATTAAAATATGCTTACAAATGTCATACAAGATATATGGATTATCAATATGTTTTTTATTAAATTATACTAAATTGTATTTAATAGGCAGTAACAGTTTCTTTACTCTAATGATGAATAAAATGTTCTTGCAGTACACATTAATGCATTAAAATAATTTTTTAAACTTCAAATTCATTATATTTTTATTTAAAAATAATAATTTCCTTCGTGATTTTTTACTTTTATGAATTATTTTTATATTTCACAAATAACATTTTTAAAAATACATTTTTTTTCCCATCGTATGCCAAAATAAGCAAAAATTGCACAGAAATGTATTCAATTAGAAATTTCAGTATTCATGATTTTTCTTAAAAAACTAGGTTAGTACAAAACTTTATTATAGTTAATTAGCAACTGTCGCCAAAGTACCGTTAATTATTATAAATATAATTTAAAAAAGAACAAGACATTCAGTAAGAAAATTTTCTATGAGCAAACTTACATTATTCAAATAAACCACTGACAAAAAAAAAAAAAAAAAGCAGTAATTACCTGAATATCTAAATATAACATTTGATAATAAAATGTGATGATTCAAAGACAGAAAAAAATTTTATGTGTTTACAATTTTTTTTTTTTTTTAAACTGATGCATCATTTGGCTTTAGTGCTTATTACTTTAGAGCACTAAAGCCAAATGATGCATCAGTTTAAAAAAAAATTTTTAAAGCAACAATATTTTTTTTTGTATGTAAATGTACTTCATTATGAGAATCTTTTTTTTTTTTTTTCCTATAACTAATTAAAAACTACAAAATAAGAAATATTTAAAGATGTTTTTCAAATCATAAGCAGTAACAGTTTCTTTACTGTAATGATGAATAAAATGCTCTTGCGGTACATTTTAATGCATTAAATTAATTTTTTTAAATTTCAAATTCATTATATTTTTGTTTTCATCAAAATCATCAACTTATAAAAGAATTTGAAACTATATATATAAAATAGTCATTTTATAAGTATATGTATTCTGAAAAGGAACTTTTTTACTATAAAAATTGAATAATACTTTAATAAATATTTTCTATAATTTCTTCACGATCTTACTGGTAAACTAGATGTAGTTGTACCCATGCTAATAACAATATTTAATTACTTTAAAAGAAAATTATATTATTTAACATAGTTAGTCATTTCAAGTTTGATGAAAGAAACATTAAATAATGAAGCACATCTTGTAAAATATACCTCGTTAAATTTTAGATTTAAATAGTGCCCAATAGATTTGTATTTGTAACACAAATATTGAATGCAAATATCAAATATGCATATAAATTGATTAATATATAAATGATAGTTCAACTAATTAGTACAAGAGAATAAATAATGCAACTAACAAGAATAAACACTTTAAGTTCATTAAAATGTTATAGAAATTTATATGTGTAAAGAAATAAGTTTTTGTTTTGTAGCAATTTATATAAATATTGCAATATTATCGATGAAACTTTGAAACACTAAAGAAATATAAAATATTATCTGAATTTATAGCTGTGATTACTACATATTTATAATTGAATGCTATTAAAATAATTTATGTTAAAAATGTTTCTATGCCTTTCAAATATATTTAATAATATAACACCATAAACAAAGGTTAAAATTGTTATATTATATAAAGGTGTTTCATATATCTAATCAAACATCAAAAGCAACCAAGTTAGTTTTAATATTTTTTTAATAATAAGTGTTTAACAGTAATTTATATATATATGGTAATTGGTTTGAACCATTTACTTACTAGTATTTTACTTCTACTTTTATAAAGGAGACTCAGCCCAGTTGAAAATATTTTAGTTTTTTAGAATTATTTTAAAAATATTCAAAGAATAAACTTAAAATTTATGAACTACTTTATTCTAGTAATTGTGAGGATTATTAGTTTTTCTAGAAATCTAAAACAGTATTGTTTCATATTGTATTAATAATTAGTGTCATGGAGAATAAATATCCTGTAGCAAATATATGCCTAAATACCCTGTAGCAAATATATCTGCAACATAATATAGTGGAATAAATAATAAATTTCCACACTGTAAAATAAAACAATGATAATTAATAAATCTTTTTGGATATATATATTTGATGTGCTGTTCAAGTTTTATACTTAAACATAGACAGAATATAATTTTAATATGCACATAGACAGAAAATAATAAATTACTTGCAACATTTAATTTTTATATAGTGCTTAACATCTTAAAAAGCTTTCTAATATGAAAATTAATAATTTACTCAACTTAAGTGCCTAGTGCTGCAAACATGAGTGCAATAAACTATTTTTAAAAAGTATGAAAATGATGAATATATACAATAAAAAAAAAAGGTTTCTCTACAATAAAGACATTTTTTAATAAATATAAACCAGTTGTTTATTTTAATTTTCTATCTAAAACACACATATGCACACAAATTATAATAATGTTAGATCACTCTTCAGAAGTTTTTAATCTTTGCATGTAAAACCAAAACTATTTGTGCAAAATATAACCGGCATTTTCTGAAACATTCGCAAACTGTGATCGTGTATTTCATGCATCGTGTATTAAGCCAATAATGTGATCGGTGCAACTGAACCATGCAATGACACATTCATATTTTTTAAGAGTGATACTGCAACATTTCATAAAACAAAAATTACACAAAGACAATTTTGTATCACTAATATATCCCAAAAATGTCATATAAAAACTTTTTTTATACACAGATTTAGCAGAAACTCTCTTAATAAATAGGGGTGTGTTTGTAGATGACATTCTCTATCGCAAGCGAACTATAGCGGCAAATCGGCAGTTTAAGCACATTCTTTTAGACAGCACACTCATAGGATAAAACATGCTTTTTCTCATAAAAACAATAGCGCTTATTACCTTGTTTTCTAACAGGCATGGCCAAACCTCCGATGTCAAAGTAGTTATTTGGCCACAAGACTGGCGTAAGAGCCACGATTCTGTATTTTTAAATAACGTATTTTAAATTTCTTTTATTGGAGTTCACCCACAACAAGCTGATCACTAAAAACTAAAATTCTTGAATAACTTGAGCACACGCCACATTTATAAAAACATCCAATTACGTCACATACAGAGAATCTACAATAACAGAGCACACTTCAGTTCTCCAATACACACTGTTTCTGGCGAATACCACAGACAATATGGCGGCTAAAAGGTTACCATCAATTTAAAAGCAGCGCCACATGGCGTCACTCTTACAGCATTTTCAAAAATCACATCGCCAAATTATGCATCTTCTATATCGTATTGAAAGAAGGGAGAAAAAGTTGAATGGCCAGTTTAATTCTTCCGTTAGTACAATTAACTATTAATATAGATGATTCCACGAGTTCGAGTGAAACATTTTTATCTGAAATTTTTGGGAAAATGTTATCTATCTAACATTCTAGAAAGAAATGAAATACGTATCTAAAAGAATTTTAATTTATTTTATGTTCATTTTCAAAAATTTCATCTTGCATGATATTAGCGCATATTTTTACGTATTACAGTAAAATGTTTTGTATTTGTTATAAATGAAATAAACTTTCTATTATCAAAATTAATTAAAATAGAAAAAAATTCTCCACATAATTGGAAAAGATGTAAAAATTTTCTTAACGAACACTTTATCCATAAATTATAAAAACTTTTGAAAACACATCATGCAATATTAATTTAATGTTATTTTGATTTATTAAAAAGTATGAATAAAGTCAAACTAAATTCAACATAAATAAGAAAATTAAGAAAATTTTTTAGTGTTTAAAAAAAAAAAAAAAAAACACTAAAAACAACACTAAAAATCAACACTAAAAACATTAACCAATTCAGACAGAGAAGTCTGTTAAGTGATGGTTAAAATAACTTTTATAGACATAAACTGATCCTTTGACGCTATTTTAAGAAAACTGAAACAATAATCTATTTATATTTTGAAATCCAGACACTTCAAAATAAAATACAGAGTACATAATTTAATAGTTGTCAATCGTTAGGTTAAGGAACACATATTTTATGCTAGTTTTAAAACACACATAAATAAAGTCAAGTAAAAATCAGTTTTCATTTTAAATAAAAGTTTTTGAAAGGAAAGTTTATCGCCTTGAGAGAAGACACAATTAATGTTTTAAATAATAATTTATACTTTTACTTATTTTTTTATTTTATAGCTTCACTTATATATATATATATATATATATATATCCGGCATTTCTAAGCAGAACAATACATGTTCACACGTGATAAAAGACATACAAAAATTTCAGTCCAAAATTTATTGTTTAAAATGTAAGTTTATTCATTACTTAGAAGAAATTGTATTTTTAACATTAAAATAAAATTATAAAAAATGACAGAAATGAAAGAGAAACAAAAATTTAATAACTAACTTTTAGAACAGGGGTGGCCAACCCAAATGATCTTGCGGGCCACTTTGAAAGGCATCATGCATCCGCGGGCCGTATGTAAAATTATATATCCCCATAGTAGATTTAGACCCACTATAAACATTTTTTTGCCATGGATGTTTGTAGTGGTTCGGAATCCACTTTAAGTCGTTGGTCCCGGTATTATACGACTGTTGAGCGTTGAGTGTAGAGCTGACCACATTAACCCTAAAAAGGAAAACATCTCTTGTCTCGAAATCTACCAGTAGGTAGATGGCCTCGGCCCACACTGGGCTGTTGCGCCAATGTTGATGATGATGATAAACATTTTTGGAGAGAAAAATTGAAACATAATGAGTTATTATTTTTGTGTTTACTATTATTTTTACATGTAAACATAGATAATATAATAATAATGATACTAAACACGCAACAATAAAAATGAAATATAAAAAAATATATAAATATAAATGAAATAAAAATAATGAAACCATTAAAAAATATTTACTGGACTAGTGCGATATTTGTTTGCGCAAGAATATTATTTTAAAAATTAAAGTTAATTTTTCTCATAATTTTGACAGTTAATTTTTGAATATAGTGATGCACACATAATGTATTTTTAATACATTGTTTTCACTACTCTGGCTATTATAAAATAAATATATTTTTGTAAAAGTGTGATAAATCTCACTGGCTGGAAAAATTTTCAAGGCGGGCCGCGGGTTAACCGCCCCTGTTTTAGAACATTAGAAAGAAAGAAACTTTTTAAATATTCTTGAAAATTTCATGCATAAGTTTAGAACATTTTCTTTTCTAAATTAAAAAAAAAAATAAACTATTCTTTAATTATGTTAGTTATTGCATATATATTTTTTATATCTTCACATATATTTAATTTTCTTTTTTTATGCATAAAAAAATGCTAGCACAGAAAATACACAAAATAGAAAATGTTTGAATAAAATTCATAAAAATGTTATTAATCAAAATCGCCTATTATTACTCAACAAATCAAGAAATTCCAAGATTCAGATTTTCATAAATTCATCATCATCATCGGCACAACAGCCCTGTGGTGGGCCAAGGCAGTCAGCCTACAGGTAAACTTCTAGACCGGAGATATTTTCTTTTTAGATACGATTGTCAGCCCTACGCCCAACGATTATATTATTGCGGGAGCTACAGTTTAAAATGGATTCCAAACCACTACAAACATCCATCCATTCAATCATCCTACAAACAACCATCCATCCAAACATCCTTACCAGCGGGACTCGAACCTGAAACTTGTGGCCCAGAACGCCAGTTACTCGGCCAGCAGACCCCAGTTTCATAGATTAGATAAATAAAATGTCCATTCCATTTTATGATATTTAAAGAAATTAATTTGTAAAACAGATTTATAAATTAACTTATGTACCTGATATGTATATTGCAGATTTTACAAATTAGATCGCAAATCGATTTTACAAATAAAACGATTAAAAGGTAAAAGAAATTTATTTCTTAATTTAGTTAAGAAGTGGAAAACTTATCATTTGTTTTTAATAACTGATTTTGATGGGGAAGGGTGGGGGGAAGAGTTCGAGTGAGGGGGCGATGTATATATATATATATATATATATATATATATATATATAATATATCGCCACGTTACTCTAAAACATCCAAACAAAATTAGTTATTAGAAACAACTGAAGATAGCTTTAACAAGAAATACAAATCCTCAGCACATTATAAGCTTCTCTCTTTCCTTATATCTATCTATCTATATCTATTTATTGTTAGAACTATCTTTAAAATAAGATAATTGTTTTCTTATAGATTTTCTAGGCAACCTGATTGTATTTGTACATTTTCTTTTTTTTTTTATATATTTCCTGCAATTTTTTGCCGTAGGCATATGTTTAATGATTTTTTTCATTCTGCGACTTATTCTCACTTCGGGTCTTGAATCAATTTATTTCGTATTATTTATTTATTTATTTGTTTATTTATTTATTTTGAGAATATTTAGGAAGTGCTTAAAAATGTATGTATAGCGATTACTATTTTTATGGCTTTATTATTCAAATTGATTATACTCCCTCATTAATTCTCTCTCGGATTTTATTTTTGATTTATTATATTTTCTGTAGCTTTTGAGCTATTAATATGCATCAAGGCCATATCTTATCGCAGGTCCATGCCATATGTATATATTGTTTATTTATCAGCTATCGTGCAAGAAAATGGACGTGACTGTGATAATGGACTTGCATGTCACAAACGATTCCGTTTTTGACATGCGCTGCGGTCACCGCTATCGGCTCAATTCTAATTAAGGTAGGGAGTTTCATATGGACAAAAAGTCTACATAATAGAAATGTATCGAATTTTCTTCAATATCACCCGCAAATACGGGAACAACTACCTCTGAAAGTTCTCCTAAGAGCCCAATTCTCATTGAATTCGTTAAGAACTATTTGCGGTTTTCGAGTTCATTTTTTAAAGCAGCGGCAGGACCAGATTTAGATGAAAAGAGGCTCTAGGTATTCAACTTAAGAGGCCCTTTCACCTCCCATTTTTAAGTTTGTAAATTACACGAGTGATAATAAAATACATCATTACTGTGATATATATCAATATGTTAAATGAAACATGTTGTGATGGGTACTAATCTTTATAAAAATGTGGCACTGATAATAAATAAAAATAAAAGTCGAGAACACTTATTTGGACATTTATTCTCAGCACCATATATAGTACTTGCAACAATAACTAATTAAACATAACACACAGCATTTACAAAGAAACAAAATTCAAATAATAAAAATCTTTGACTACGAAAATAAAATGCGCAATAAAATTTATCACATTTTCTATCAAATTAAATTAAATATATTCAATACATTGAAGATTAAAGCAAATTCAATTCAGATAAATTTATTTCATAATAATTCGCATTTAAAGTTGAAGTATAAATTATTATGAATTTTAAGTTTTAAACTAAACAGTTTCCGAAACAACAAATCGATTCAGTGTTTTAGTGTTTACTGTTTTTAGAATAGTGTAATTCTAATCTTGCTAACAATTTGAATGTAGGTCCTCTTGATCTTGAGGCCCTAGGCTGAATCCTAGTCAGCCTATAGGAAAATCCGCCCCTGAGCAGGGGTGGCCAACCCAAATGACCATGCGGGCCACTTTGAAATGTATCATAACTCCGCGGGCTCATATAAAATTATGTAACCCCATATTAGATTTAGACATACTATAGACATTTTTTGGAGTGAAAAATTGAAACATAATGAGTTATTATTATTGTGTTTATTTTTATTCTTACATGTAAACATTAATGATAATAAACGCATACTGTAAAGAAATATCTAACACTAAAAATGAAATATAAAAACATATAAATATAAACGAAATAAAAAAATGAAATCTTTTAAAAATATTTATTTTACTAGTGCGATATTTATTTCTCCACTCATCATGAGTTCGTAGAATATAATTTAATTATTCTGCAAACTCATAACTGTAACCTTATAAATAAAATAGGCAAATATTTGTTATATATTCGCAAGAATATTATTTTAAAATCAAAAATTTTTCTCGTAATTTTGACAGTTAATTATTGATTGTATGGTATGCACGCATAATGTGTCTTTTAATACGTTGGTTTTCGCTACTTTGGCCATTATAAAATAAATATATTTTTAAAATGTGTGATAAATCTCAAAAATGTTCAAGGCGGACCGTGGGTTGGCCACCCCTGTTTTAAAGCATACAAATTTTAAGTCATTAAAAAAAAAAATTTCCCAGCAAATTACAGACCGTGTAACTGGTTTCATCGTTCACGTTATTTCCTATCTTCCAGTTCTTTGGTTTTTATAAAACAAACATTGTAAAAGGATTATTTTTAACTAGTATATTCAGATTTAAAGAAAAAAAAGATATGTAAATGAAAGTAAAAAAATAAATTAACATAAAGCGGCATTCAATAGGTTTTTTTTTACTTATGAGCAAGTTTGAAGATTAATTTTAGCTATAACACTTTTAGTTTTTCCTTCCAAGCTGAATAAAATACAAAAAAAAAAATATATCTTGTAAAGAGATTGCTTTAAAATTTGTGTAAATATGCAAGCTTCAATAAATTAAATTCATGGAACGGAAACAAAGAATAATCGATATATATTTTTCTCCATATAAAAGAGAACATAAAATGTTGACTTTCTTTTGAAAAGGATTATATTCAAAAATAAAAAAATAGAAGTTTTAAAAAAAAATTTAACTGACGAAATCCATGAATGACGATTTATTCTTAATTTAGAATTTGAAAAAATATTAAGCAATATTCTTTTTCCTTTTCGTATTAGCTTTTTTTTAAAGAAATTTCACATATAGAATCAATTATTATTTTTTTTAATTGCATCGAGGACTGGGTCGTATTGGCCACGTTCCTGTGAGCAGCCCAATATAAACTAGCTTTGAAGAAGGCATGTCGTGTTGGCTGCACTGACGAAAGCCATTACTCATTTAGCACTACCCAAAGGGGGAAGTTTAGTTTTTAAGGTTTGGTTTGGTTTGTCGCTCTAATTTAGTTTTTAAAGTCCAGGCTGTCTTAACCATTACATAAATTGTAACCTGGACAACTTCAAATTCATACATATATATTGTTGTCACTATCTACAATATATATATATATATATGTGTGTGTGTGTGTATGTGTGTTTGTGTGTAATAACATCGGTTTTGCTTAGCTATTTATGATTTCTGGACCTACAATTAACAGGTTCATTTATTGCACTAATCCTTATTAATCTTGAGTTCCCATAATTTCTCATAACAGTCTTTTTTACCTTTCAGGCAATCTGATGGCCAACTGTCTAGCGCTCTGGCCTTTGGTACTACAGACTTAAGGTTTGAATCCTGGCGATGGAATGGATGTTCGTTAGTGGTTCGGAATCCATGTTAAACTGTAAGTCCCGGTCTAATTAGCCTAAAGTGTGCAAAAAATGACCGTAGAGTGACAAACCAAACCAATCTTACCTTTCTACAATTAATCACTGATACTGATTTAACGTTTCTTTTCTACCAAGTAAAAGGTCCGTTTCTTACTTTTTTCCCCGCTCTTCACTCTATTCAGCATATTGAGAGCCACTGGCCTTTGGTACCACAAGCTTCAAATTCTAATCCTGGCTGTGACATGGATGCTTATGAGTGGTTCGGAATCCAAGCTAAACTGTAGGTCCGGTCTAATGAGTCCAAAATGTGCACAAAAATGATCGTAGAGCGGCAAAATAAACCAAACTATTAATAAAAACACTTTTAATTCGTTTTTTATTTCATTCATTGTGACTACTAGATGCCTTATACTTCACACTGCATACTGGACGTATTGCTAGAGCACATCCCTTCTTTAAACCCACTCTTCAAATTTCATGTTAATAAAATAAAGTAAAGGAGCCTGATGTCCGAGTAACTATCGCTCGGTGCCACAAGTTTCGGGTTCGGGTACAGGTGGTGCCATGGATGTTTTAGTGGTTCAGAATCCACTTTAAACCGTAGGTCCTGGTCAAATATTACTGTTGGGCTTAGGGCTGACAAACCTACCCAATAAAAAGAAACCATCTCATATTTCGGAATTTGCCAGTAGGCAGATGGCCTTGAGCCACCCCGGGGCTGCTGAGCTAATGAAGAAGAACATGAAGTAAAAGGACTCCTGACTTGTCTATTATCGGTAAATTCTACTTCCATATATATATACACTCAAGAGCCAAAACATTATGACCACCTGTCAATAACGAGTTGGCCCACCTTTTGGCGCGCAACACAGCTTCAACCCGCCTTGGCATGGCTGCCACAAGTCCTTGGTAGATGGCCGGAGACAGATTGTACCAGATGTTTAAGCAACGGTCACGAAAATCCGAGATATTGCGAATTGGTGGTCTTCGAACTCTGAGCTGCCGTCCCAGGACATTCCAAATGTGTTCTATCGGATTGAGATCCGGTGAGTTAGGCGGCCAGGACATTAACTGGAATTCAGCATCATGTTCCTGGAATCACTCCAATACAATTTTAGCCTTGTGACAAGGGGCGTTCTCCTGTTGGAACATTCCATTTCCAGCTGGAAAAACAGAGGCTATGTAAGGGTGCAACTAGTCCGCAATGATGTTCAGATACCCTGTAGCATTCATGATCTGTTCTACCACAACCACGGGTCCCAGAGACTCCCAAGAGAACGCCCCCAAAGCATAATACCGCCACCACCAGCCTGTGTATGACCTACTGTACATTGAGGGAGCAACTGTTAGCCTGGAAGACGGCGTATCCTGACACGGCCATCGGTGTGATGAATACAAACCGTGATTCATCTGACCAGGCAACTCTCTCCCACTGATCCATGGACCAGTCACGATGTTCCCGGGCCCAGCGCAGGCGCAGTTGGCGATGACGCTTGGTCAGCAAAGGCACACGAGTGGGGCGTTTGCTGCGTAGCCCCATATCCAACAGTGTCCGCTGAACAGTGTGCACCGATACTATTCTACTTGGCCCTGCATTGTATTGGGCTGTCAGCTGAGCCACTGCCTGGCTCCGGTTTGCTTCACCATGCGAAACAATCTCCGACGACTTTTTTCTTTGATAGCGTGTGGACGTCCAACACCATGTTGTCTACTGCTGGTTTCACCGTCATTCATCCACTTTGCATAAATACTAACAACTGTAGATCGCGAACAACCCACGAGTCGTGCAGTTTCGGAAATACTTGTTCCGAGCCTTCGAGCCATTACAATCTGCCCTCTATCGAAGTGGCTTAGATCCGCAGCCTTTTCCCATCACACACAGAAGTAAGTGAAAGAATGATTCTTCAGACTCTCCAGCAGCAGTTAAATACCACTTCCACCTGATCACGTGCTTTCCACGTTATCCAGGCGAGTTCATTGCAAAATGTAGGGGGTGGTCATTATGTTTTCGCTCTTGAGTGTATATATACATATATAAACAGGCGCGCATGAAGGAGGTGGTTACCAGGCTTGATCCCCAGCCCCTCAAGCACATAAGTCAAATGTGTGAACACGTTTAAATTTCTTATTGCCAATCCCCACCAAAACTCAATCGTTTTTTTGTTAAACATTTATTATTTCAATGAATCAGTGTTTTCCTTATCAAGATCAACTCTATTGTTGATTGCGTCAGCGTTGTTCTGATTTAGTTTTATTAAATATTTATCTAAATATTTTATTAACTGTTTATTGAATTTGACACAAACGATACAATCGATGAGTCAACAAAAGTGAAAAGAAGGATGAATTTTAATTTATATTTATTATTATTATTATTTTTCATTTAACTTTTATTTTTTGTGCAATACTTCTTAGATTTAATGTTCTCTTTCTTTATGTATTTGAACCAAATGAATGCAATGTAAAAATTATTGATAATAATTAATATATGGAATTTCAAATTTAGATACCTTTTTTATTACTTATGGTTTAATGTGACTTGAGCTTCCTGAAATGGTTACATTTTAGTTTGTTGACTTCCAACGTAAAATCTTGGGGGCAAAAAGAGAGAGGGGGAGAAAATAGAAAGAAAAAAATAAAGAAAAAAGTATAGAAAAATACATTGTAACGTCTCAGCCTGTACTAGACCTATAATGGCTTCAAGAAGAAGGCCACTTTCAGGTTCATGAGAACACTTTAAATTTTATTTACCAGCATTATTTATATATACGGAACTCTATTTACAATTAGAATAAAATTAAAGATATAAATTATGTACACAAGTGCAGTTCACTCCAAGGTCGGAGATTTTCAAAGTTCTCGAGTCTACGACAAATCTAATTGCCTGGTCTGTGGCAGACCTTAATTATCACGTGGCTTGATACACGAAACTACAAGGGACTCATTTCGAAAACAGGCGGAAACTCTGGCCTGTTCAGTCACTTCAGTGAAAAGAGAAAACAACACTTTTATTGACTCGCTGCAGAACTCCTCTTCTTCTCCAAAACCTCTCTTTTAAGAAAATCCGTCAAGACGGGGGAGGGGTTAGATTCCGTCACTTCTCAACGGAGTAGACACTTTTTTTCAGCCCATGGTCTATCACCAATCATAATGCAACAACTCATGATGTAGTCCATATCCCATTCGTAATTGTTTCGACCTGTGAAGGTCGAACAGACAATCGTTAATTTCATGAGATCTCATTAACCATGACACTGATTATCTGCTATCAGGGTTGTTCTCATTAGTACAAAAACACTAACTGCATGTAATATAAATATCCACAACACTATTTATCTTATGCCAAATTTGAGTGATAGGTTGTTATTATGTACTTGTCAAGGAATATGCATTCCTTTCTCCTGGGAACGAAATGCTACAATTCTTCTCGTGGGAAAATTGCTATAATATAAAAAAAGAAAGAGAGAGATGCAGTATCTTAATATATAGTCTTAATCAAAATTAAGAAGCATCCATCGAAACTTGACATGTTTTGAGATAGATCCATACTGAATCATAACAAAGCTAATCATAGAGTATAATTATGCAGGGCTTAAGTATTTAGTGCCATTGTCATTGTGCTTTTCATCAGAGTCAATTATTTTGGTTAAACTAGGTACTAGTTTGCTGCTTTTGCTACATACCATTTTATGCCTCTCAGAGATTATTTAAAAGAGAATATTTGTATGGTATTAAACATCTGCATAAGTTAAAAACTCCAGCGTTCTAATGAATTAAATTCTAAGTAATTGTGTCGCCAGTCTTAAATGCATATTGTCATCCAAAATCCATTTCGTTAAATTAAGTTTTTATATGGTATATTGCTTTATACTAGTATCACTGAATATTTTAAACATTGATAGTCTCAATGATTCTTTCAAGTGTTTTAATGGTCATCTGATTATTCTATCAACCTTACACATAAAAATTTTTCTTTGCGCTATCAGTCGCTATTCAGCCACAAATACTTTTTTTTTTTTTTTTTAATAAGTTTCACTAAGCATTTAAATAATGTAAGAAAAATTTTATTCTTTGATTGAATAATTTGGTACTAAAAACTTTTTTTGGTACTAAAACTTTTATAGCATTGGTATTCTGTAAAATAGAATCAAAACAGAGCTCCCCCAAAAATGGATTCATCCTAGAATAAGGTTTTCTTTCTTTTAAGTGCTTGGTTGATAGAGCACATTTAATTATTTCTCTCTTCTCAGAAAATCACAATTTTTTTTCTTATTTGCTTTCAGACAAGATTTTAAAGTTCTTAGTTCGAATCCGCTGGTGGCATTATTGTAGTCACTGCTTTCAGAAACGAGGGTACTCAACAGTGATTTGCGCTTAAAGCATCTCACATAGATAGTTAGGATGCCCTTTGGGAGTTTTCCAGAAGTCCTCCTGAAGTCTGTGCCCTTTCCCCCCAAAACCAGATGGTGGACTCTTCATGCTCTACATGAGGACTACCGGATGGCCAATTCTCACCTTTCTAACTGGCACCGGATTCGTTTTATTACAGCTCCAAACCCACTAAAAGTGTGAAGAAAAGAAAAGAAAAAAAAATATCATTCTTATTATTCTAGTAATCACTTTGTATCCAGTTTCCTTAAAAATATCTGTAAACCAGTTAAAATGAAGTTTTTCTGACATTTTTCATATTTTTCATTCATTTTCAAATCACATAAAAGTATATATATATATATGTAAGCAGAAATAATATCCTGTGAATATGCATTACTTGATAAAGCTATGCTCAGGATGTTATAATTTATTTTCTTTCGGAGTTTAGCTAATTTTTTTTTTTTTTTTTTGGGGTTCATGCACAACATGTTTCATATCCTGTTTTTGCATATTATGTGTAAAATTTTGTATTCTTTTTTGATCTGCCAATGCAATTTTTTGCCAACCTTTTGATATACACTCAAGAGCCAAAACATTATGACCTGTCAATAACGAGTTGGCCCACCTTTGGCTCGCAACACAGCTTCAACCCGCCTTGGCATGGATTAATACCACCACTTAATACCAGTTAATTACTTCCACCTGATCACGTGCCTTCCACATCATCCAGGCGAGTTCATTGCAAAATGTAGGGGTGGTCATAATGTTTTGGCTCTTGAGTGTATATTTTTGTCTGAATATTTATGCGTACTTCAGATCTTGAATAATTTTTCCCCCTCTCTCTCTCTCTCTCTCTCTCTCTTTCAACCTTTTCCCCCCTTCCTTTGAGAAGTCTGAATGTGAGAAACTTCAGGTGTTTTGCATTGCGAATGCTATGATGATTTTACTACACAATTTGCGTGTGTAGAGAATCCCAGTAGTGACCTCTGTTGTGCGTATATATATATATATATATATAAAGATCACAACAAACAAACAAACAAAAAACCATAGAAGAACTAACAAGGGCGTTACTAGGAACACGACCATTATATACATATAATATACTATACTATACAATACAATATATGTTGTACATAACATTTATAAAAATTTCATCTTAATAACTGGATTTTTTTATTTCAATAAGGCAATCAGTAATAAGTCACGATTTTTTTTTCGTTTAATTTCAAATTTTATTTGAGTTCGAAAGTAAAATTGTATATAATATAAATATTATTACAAATTACTTTGAGAAAATAAATACCGTTGATTTTTATAATAAATTTTTGGGCGTAAGATTTCATTTATTTAATTTTGAATAGAAAAGATACTGAATTTATTTATAATTCCTTTTATTATTTTAAAAGAATGCAATATAAAAAGAAATTATAAGTTACTTTAGATCTTTATTCAGTGGATGAGATTAGATAGCAAAACTTGATAAAATAATTTTCGTTGGCATGTGGCCTACATATTAAATATGTTGGAGATAAAATTGTTTGGTTTGTAATTGTATATATTAATAGTTAATCTAATCTGAAGAGCCCTCATCACATTATTTTGAACGAGGATCAAATGTAGATTGATTGATAAAAACTGATTTCTTCTTTATATTTACTGATAGCAATTTAAAAAGACGTAGTTTTTTTTTTCCCCATGCTTTACAGTTAGGGGTTTAAAAATAGAACTTTCAATGCATTGAAAACTTTATATTATTAATACATTAAAAATAAACGTGCAACAATTCAATTCATAAATATCCATATTCAATTTTAATATTTAAAATAATGTTATTATAGATGCAGGCTGATCGAAAAGATTTTACTTGTCCTAAAAAAAATTTATATATATATATATATACTAGCAGAACCCGGCATACGTTATCCTGCTAAAAATGCATTGTAGAGAATTATATGTCGCGAATATATTCATCATGTTCCAATATATGTGCCTACTAATTTTTCATGAATATCGTTTGATCGGCATATAAGATGAAATGCTTCCAGCACCATCTGGTGGCCAGTAACAATAAAGTGGACAGCTTTAACATATTTTCCATACTCGGATACATATTATTACCAATTTTCATAGCAATCAGTTAAATGATATAGAAGTTGATATATTGCAGCACCATCTTGTGGCGACTTACACCAAAGGAGATAGCATAAAAAACATTCTCCTTGTTTTGTCAAACACACGCAAAAATTTCATCAATATTGGTCCAGCCGGTTAGGGAGGAGTTCAGTGACAAACACACGTATAGAAGCATTATGTATGGAACGAAAATTACGAAAGTTAGGCACACACGGTTTGTAGTACTTGAAGAGAAGATTTTATTTATTTTTCAATAAACTCTTTCTCTTTCCTTCCTTCTCTCTCTCTCTCTCTTTTTTCCCCGGCCGAGAAATTCAACTCAAGCAGCTATATTAGACTTCTTCGCTTTTTGAATTACCACTCTCACAATTAAGTACATGTTGTATCGCCAAATTCCATTTGCAGAACTGACTTATTACTAAACGAAGGTGACATATTTAAAAGATTGGTCGTAAAATCTATACTCCTTGTTCACTCATCTATGTTGCAAATAATATATTGTGAACTGGAAATACTTTCTGTCCTCCATATCATTAAATGTGTATGCATAAAGTAACTGCGTAATAAAGTAAAAAAAAAAAAAATTTTTTTTTTTAAATTTTCTCTTACGAATAATTACAAATTGCATGTATCTAACTACTTTTTCTTTTAATTTTAAAAATCAATCAAGATTTTTAAATTACCTTATACAGTATTTGATTTCAAATTTGAGAATAAATGTTTAGAATTAATTTGTTTCGTTTTTAGAATAATTTTTAGTATAAATTTTGTTTTACAAATGTGCATATGTATATATTTTTTTAAATAATATCTATTTAATCGTAATGGTTTCTAACTTTTTTAGTCAAATTTCAGAAATTTGTGCAAATTATTATTATTCATCAAAAAATTATTATTTAATCTAATAATTATTAATAATAATTCTGTTGTTGTTCTAATGCAGCTGGCATTCAGAGACAGTTAATCTTTATGCCATAGCAAGGACTCCACCGCTATTATTCATTTAGCTCTATCCAGGCGCAAGTGTAGCCTGAAAGATGTGCTATGGACGACAGCAACAGTCAACAACGACAGTGTAACACAACCAGTCTCTCTAGTAACTCTACAGCCAAATGAGACCAGAACCTACAGTTTAAAGACCTACCAGGTTAAAGTTATTTGTTTAAATGTCATTTTTTTCAAAACAATTTTTTAAAGTAATTTAACATTAATTACATATAGTAAAAGTTGCTTTAAAACTAAAGTATGCATTTGATTTTTGATTATTCATGTTTGTTACATATTTGATTTCTTTCTTCATTGGCGTAACAGCCCCAAAGGCCGTCTGTCTGCTGGCAGATTTCAACACAGGGGATGCTACATATTTTAATTAGCTTCCAACCTTTTATAAACTTCCAACCTTCAACCTTTTATAAATTTTTTGTTGCTGTTGTTCCTTATCCCATTTGGTAGACAGCAACATCTAGACGAAGTCCAAGAACCAATGTGGTCTCATGGAAGGAGGGAAAGGGGAGGGGACAGCGTGTGTTGTGATGAAGCATCCGTAAGAAGTCTGACTTGGCTGCGTGACTCTCACTTTTTACAGGATAGAGTTGTCAGCCGTACTCCCAACGCTCTACAGTCATATTAGGCCGTGATCTGCGGCTTACCAGTGGCTTCCAAACTAATACAAACATCCATGGCACCCCCTTCGAACTCGAAATCGTCTGCTGGTACTGAGGGCCAGACAGCTAACCACTCGGCCATCGGCCCAAAAATAATAACAATAATAATTCTAATAATTATTAATTTAAATAATTATTTATTTAATCAGCTGGCAATTCAGAGGCAAAAATATTTGCATATCTATTTAATATCATACCATGCTTACTTATTTAGATTTACTTTGAAGAAATAAACAACATCAGCACACTGCAAGCATGTGTGTACGTGTATTCGGATTTCGAAGGAACGAAAATATCATCAATTCTCTTTTAAGGTTTCCACAACTCGCAGCGAGAACGGCGATGATTGAATGTTCGTAGAACAATACCAGGCTTGTAAGAACCGCGTAAATGTCGAAATTTTCAAAACAATTTTTTGATGCGACCGTAATTTCACATTAAGTACAGGATAGTGCTGAAGTTACTGGTAAAACTATGGTATGTCAATTCGTTTTTTTTTTTTTTCATTATTATTACATATTTGATTTTTTTTATAATGTGATTGGCAGGTATATGTTTGTTGTTTATTCGATTTGATTTAGAATGCCATTCAATAATGTCACAATCCTTTATAAATTATTGTATAAAAAGAATGGATTTATTTTATTAATTGTATAACACCGTAGAACACATTTTCTTTTATAGTATGATAATTTGTTTTATAAGAAATAAAGAAACTGTACAGTAAAAAGATTATTAATTAAATTCCAAATTTATAAAATAAAAATAATTTTTTTAACGTGAAATATTTTTATAACATAATGCAATATTTATTGCGGTCAATGTATTCCCACTACTAACCATTAAATATTGACAATCAAAATAAGAAAAATACATATTTTTTTAACTCAATATGAAACCGAATTCTTAAAAGATATTTCATCTCATTTGATTTCGGCCCAAATTTAAATTGATTTTAAAATTAGCAAAATTATTTTGAATCTTTTGATATTTCATTTGAATTACAAAGATGAAATATCTCTTAAAAATTATTTTTTTCTTTTACTTCCGACAAACATTACCCATTTCTACAAATTAATATTGAAAAAAAAAGTGTAGCATTCAAATGTTGTATTCTAAAATAGTAAAAAAAAAATGAAATAAACATATATTAATAAGGCATATTGGGAAATTGCTAAGCCGTATAAATAAAATAGAAAAATGGTGAAAGTCTTTAAATATATTTTTAATTCTTTAGGAATAAAATGAATTCGAAATTTTTAGTAAATTATGTATGAATATAACAGATATAACTCAACATATTTATTTCTTAAATAAAAAATATTGAATTGAATACATTTTGCTTTTTTTTTTTTTTTTCATTTTTTTGCGTTCTTTGTCGTATAAAGTTTTTCCTAATTTTTCAAAACATGCTTTTAAACTGTTATGTTATAGGCGTAAATATTGTTAAAGAATACATCTTCTTCTTCATTGGCACATAACATCCCCATGGTGGGCCAAGACCATTTTCCTACTGGCAGATTTCGAGGCAGGAGATGTTTTCTTTTTACGGAGTAGGGTTGTCATCCCTAAACGCTCTATTAATTAAATTCATATTAGACCGGGGCCTGAAGGACCGGTTTTTAACGCTCTGGCGCTATTTTTATAACAGGTTGCAATATTTAGTGCGGTAAAATTCGCCAGGTACTAACCATGGATGTTTGTAGTGGTTTTGGAATCCACTTTTTTGGATTCCGGTCTCATATGACTGTAGAACATCACAGAAAGAGCAGACTTTCATCACATTATTCCCAAACTGTATAAGGGCATTTTCAACTCTAGGCACAGTGATGTTTGCAATAATATTGATCATATTAGACCGGGATTTGGTTTAAAGGGGATTCTGAACCATATAAACATTTTGCCCCCTCCGGGATTCACCTAAGGCACAAAAGAGCCATTTCTACACGTTATCTGTCATAGGAGTCGTTGTCTGCCATCGGTAAATGTTTCATTTTAGAAGTTACTATGCTTCATAAATAAAAAAACGGCACATAACAAGCGACATGCACCTATAGTCGGCCTGCATAATGGGAGTTTACATCATGAAAGGTAACAGCATGGTCACTAATGCCAAGATAGAATGAAGATGTGAATGAAGAGAGTTCAAGAAAATCCAAGACGAGTCACAAATAGGGCATTGAAATAAATAATGTTACATTAACATTTGCTCAAGCATTTCATCCATATAGCAGAACGGACGTATAAAGTATTGATTAATTTTCAAGTTGATACAATGTTATGATATATCAATAGTGGTTTCCATTGGTTGTTGGATTATGTGCAAGCATTCATTTCGTATGATTTCCCTGACACAAAACTAGCATCATCATCTTTACAATACGATTTCTGCTTGTGACGTTCCAATGGGTGTAAATCGTTCTTCTCTGTCATAGTCCCCCTGGGCCTAAAAGGAAATCGAATAGCGATGGAGACTAAGGTTTAGGGTGCACGAGTAAGAATTCCACAATGTCAGTAAAATAATCTCCAGATATTATTATCTACACGTGCAATCAATGAACCGGTACATGAATATTCACTAATAGCAATCCTGCATTGCCTCCATTATGAGTGAGTGTTCGATCTTCACGTCTGTGGATTCGTGCATTAACACTGGAAACCTATTCATCCGGGTGGGCTTCCTGCGTTAGAGGCAAATGCCATCTTCCATTGCATTATTCAACTTCATACAGATCGAATCCCAAATATGAAGGTCTGGGATGCTACTGAATGTCATAAGAGATCACGGTTACTCAAAATTGTGCATACTCTCAAAAGCAAATAAGAAATTCTCAAAAAAGAGACTATATCAATTTTTCAGGAAGGTCTTGGAACCAAGTCATATTCTCCATTCAAAACATTTCTGGAGCACTATTTCAAGAGTTTTCAATCTGCCCTAGTATAGATTAATGCAAGTGTAACCAGGAATGTAGAAGCTTTCTTCACACCTGTCGTCTTTGCCCTTCTGGTAGGCAAAGACGACAGGTGTGAAGAAAGCTTCTACATTCCTGGTTACACTTGTTATCCACCAAACCTGTCGCCCATTGAACATGAAAGGGATTTCGTTTCGGCTATTCGCTTTTGTTCGTCTGCTACTCAGTTGAACTTGACAGTGATCCTATGAAGCAGTGTTTCCCATTTTAAAAATAATAACAAATTAACGGATTCATTAGTCGTTAAACAGAAGAATAAGTAAGCACATTAAGAAAAACGGAAAAAAACTAAAGTCATTATAAAGAATTCGCTTTGTTTTTGGATATTTCAGTGAATTGAGCCCGACCCGCCTTAACATGGAAAGAAATACGGATGATTGTCCACATCAGCGACCAACCCTTTCCCCCCTTTTTTTTCAATTCCTACTATTAGTTCACACTTTCCCTATATATATCTTGTTCAAATTTTCAATCGTTAATAAAATACTTCTTATTCATCCACTCAAGTTTAAATACATTTTTTGAACTTGTAGTGAATGACACTGGATGTTAATACAGTTTTTTTCAAATATTAATTCAGTAATTAAATTTAATTAATTAATTTAAATTTTTTTTTAGATTTAAGTTGCATATATCTAATAATAGATGGCACCAGATGTAAGAGGAAAATTTCAACTTTATTTATAAAGGACTTTTCTGCAATATAGTGGGAAAAAAGTAGGAATTGACTTAAATTTTTTTTTTTATATTACTTGTTTTTAAATTTATTAAGAGAAAAGAATGCAATATATAATAAGAAGTGGATAAAAACAAGTCTTTTACAAAATTAAGAAAAAAATATATACAAAAATAAATACGATTATACAAAGTATAGTTTACAAATAAGTAATAATAATATAGAGGAATATTTGAAATAATTTTTTTCTAACTTAGTTTTCATAATTTTCTCAATTTCCATCCTAGCCCTTTTATTTACCAGAAGAAGAAATAACGTTGATGATTGAAAATATTTTGGGAAATAATGCTGTCTGATTTCTTTCCATTCCTCACAATGGAAGATGATGTGATTTCTGTCTTCATTTTCTTTTCTACATTTACATATAGGGTCACTATTGAAGAATTTATGTTGATAAGTTGTAATTGCACCATGGCCAATAATTATCTGATTTAAATAAAAATTTCCATGAATCCTTTTAGTATTTATGGTTGGGCATATATCAAAAAAACTGTCCTTTCTTTCTCAGAATTATTCCAAATAGGTTGCCAATTTTTAAGAATATCCGGATAAATTAAATTTTTAAGTATTCATTTCTTGTCTTAAAGTGAAAATCAATTTGATCTTTACTAAAGCCCTTTTTGCATATGAATCAGCTACTTCGTTACCAATGATAACTATATAAGTGTTAATCCAAATGAATTCAATGTTGAAAATAGTTATAATCAGCTTCTTAATAATCCTAATATAGATATTTATATTACTACGGTTATGTAGAGCAATTAGTACTGACCTAGAATCAGGGTCGGATTTAGATGGAAAGAGGCCTAGGCTATTTCCACTTATGAGGCCCTTTCACCTCCCATTTTTAAGTTTGTAAATTACTTAATTACTTAATTTAAGTTTGTAAATAAAAATCTTTGACTACGAAAATAAAATATGCAATAAAAATTATCCTATTTTCTATCAAATAAAAATTAAATATACTCAATACATTGAAGATTAAAGCAAATTCAATTCAGATAAATTTATTTCATAATAATTCGCACTGCATTTTTATGTTTGTTTATTAGTCATATGTGTAAAATTTCTCCTCATTTTCGATTCAGTGTTTTAGTGTTTACTGTTTTTAGAATAGCGTAATACTAATTTTTCTAACAATTTGAATGTAGGCCCCTCTTGATCTTGAGGCCCTAGGCTGAAGCCTAGTCAGCTTGTAGGAAAATTCGGCCCTGCCTAGAATCCGTGATCACTTTATTGTATGAGGCAATTTTGATTAATGAGATATGTTCTTGTTTTTAGAGCATGTTACATGGCTCCACAGCAAAATCAAAATCAATGTCAGTAATTCGAATGAATATCCACCAGGGGTTTCCAGGGAGTCAGATGTTCCGATCTCCCCCGCACAGAAGTGGCCTTTTGTTCTTCCAGTGAATGCATTCAACACGTCATGCCTTCAATGGAATCGCACCGACAATGCACAGTGAAGGGCCTTTGTTAGAAGAGAGGGAAAACAGCTGTAGATCTGAGTCATGAACTTTAAAGTATCTCTGCTAGGCAAATAGGAAATCATTCATGTAAATGAAAATAATTGTTAATATATGATTCGAAGAGAACACATCGAAGCAGATGTTCTATGTAGATAGTTAAACTCGGTGAATGAAAAAAATAATAATATTAATACTTTTTAAAATATTAAATATTCTTCTGTGAGAATGTATCGGTTATGTGCATATTAGTATTTCTTATAGCTTAAAAACTATTATACTGAAAGGCTAATTTTTTTATTTTCAATCTATAATATATGTATTTGGTAACCAAAAAATCATAAAAAGTCTCCGTCGTTTTTTAATTAAAAAATTATAATCTTCGTTATAAAATTATTATTTGTAATAATGGGATTTTATGACAAACTTATGTTCAATTGTTTAGAGATATGAAAACTCAGATTGCATAATTGAACATTTATTCTCTTGGAATTACTTTGAATCCTGAATTTATTGCATACATATTTTCTAGCAAAACTTATCAAAGTGTTTTTGCGTTTATTGAAAAGGAGCAACATTTTTGATAACTATTTATAATATAATGCACGCTATTCGCTGTGTTTGAATAATTATGCATAATTGTTGAGAAAATGTTTTTATATATAAGTTTTTATAATATAATGTTTTTATATTTTTTTATGTAATATATAAAATCTTATTTATAAGATCTATAAGACTTTTATATATGATATTAGATATATATATACACAGTGCAGTCACATTAATGTGACCACCTGTCAAAAGCCAGAAAATACACTCTTGTATATTCTGTCTTTAAGTGGAGTGTGGAATGTGGTATTTAAGGAGTATTAAGTGGAATTCTTTATATACACTCCACTGCAATGTGCTGCCACCTGCCTTTTGTGATTGGGTATTTCACGTTGACGTCGAAAGTAGGTGGTGGTCACATTAATGTGACTGGACTGTGTATATACATAAGATAATAAAATTTATGCAAAATTAATAAAAAATAATAATTTTTGTATATGTTGTTGTTGTCGTATCCCTCAATGGAGGAGGGAAGTGGGAGGCAGCTTCTGTTTTTGTTGGAGCACCCGTAGGTAAAAATCTGACTTCTACTCTGTATAACTGAAAAAAAGAGGACAGTGCCTTCCGGCAGGACTTTTAGGTGGAACTATTCCGCATTTGCATATAGTATGGGAGAAAACTCGAAAAACTCCCATCAAGTAGGCAAGTAGGTACTCACGAGGCAAGATGCTGAATATATCCAAACGCTATTGTGTCTGCTTGTTTTTTGAAACATTGTTTACAACAACGCCGCCAGTAGATTGAACCTCCACTGTAATGTTCACCACTGCCACTGAGTCACGAGTCGTGCTTTATATATATTATTTTCAGTATTGTAAGGTTTAAATATTATTACTATATAACCGCGAGAGGTCGCTGTTGGTAACTGTGACCAGTAACTGGGTTCTTAACTGTGGTCCAGTGTGGTAAGTAGCAGTTGTGGGAGATCTTCAGACCACGAGGTGAACGCTAGGAGCGTCAGATCGAAACAGACAGTCAGGGACCGCCTCTTGGCTTTTAAATATTAATACTATTGTAGTATAGGTACAAGGTGCCATGTGTATGTATGTATTAATAGTGTAAATAAAATTAATGTAAATAGAAAGAGAGTATTTCATCCTGACACAACTAGCTGCTAGTATAGCAGCTTACAGTATATAAGATACTGTATGGTAGTTAAATAATGAATTTCAAAGCGCTTTAAACATCATCCATTTGTAGCAAATTTAGCAATTTCTTAGTAGTCTTATATATAAAAAATTACAACAATAATAAAAAGTTTAAAAAATGTAATCAGGTGTGGATTCAAATTTAGAATTGCAAATTGTATTTTATAATATTTTGCATATATAGTATATATATAAAATATCTTAGAAAAAAATGAAAAGTCAAGGCGAAGGAACTGAAATATGCAGATTTTGTAATGAAATGTGTGCGTGGAAGTGGTGAATGTATATGTTAGCATGTAAGAAAAATATAAACAGGTAAAATCAAAAGAAACAAGCATTTTATTGATGTATCGTTTTATAATAGGTGGCCGAAAAAGCGATCATTTAAGATAATATAACATTCACAACGGTGGCGCATGAAGTCAGCATGTCAAGCATATTTCTAGACCATACGTAAAATATTTTTAATACGCTTTTATTAGTTTCACCTGTATGTTTGTTTGTAACTGACTCTTTGGGCTCGATTTTGCCCTATTTTTAAGCTATCAGATTTAACTTAAACGTTGTAGACTTATCAAGGACCGACGATAATAAAATATTTTGATAAGTTTATTATCTCATCATGATTAGGATCGCCAGGATTAGTAATTTTATTTTAACTTATGAAGAGCAATTTAACCCATGTAGAATGAAAGCATCTAAGACATTCAAACCTACGTGGGACTGTGGTACAACGGATAACGCGCCTGACTACGGATCGGGAGATTACAGGTTCGAATCCTGGCTGGTTCAACATATTCGCATTTAGGCTTTGTTTCACTCGCAATTAAATTATTGTTAGAACTATAGTTCCAGTCCTCCGTACCGGGACCTTATTTAAATATTATATTTTAAAAACACTAAAAAATATGCTTTTAGAGTTAATCAAACTAAAAAGTAAAAAATAATTGTTAACATAAGAATGAAATTACGGAAGAGAAAATTAATGTTCTAAAAGTGTGGGATGCTCGATATCAATCGTTTTAATTTTTCTCCAGTTTCATTCCGAAATGCAGAGTTAGTTTAAAAATGCCATACAAAGCACCCTTTTAGAGCAGTGACATTAATTTTCTCGTCAGTCATTTTATTCTTATGTTAACAATTATTTTTTACTTTTTAATTTGATTAACTCTAAAAGCGTGCTTTTAGTTTTTTAAACTATAATTTTTTGATAGAGAAACCGTAGGTAGAAATCTGACTTTTGCTCCGTATCGCTGGAAAACGAGGGCAACGCCTTCCGGGAGGACTTTTAGGAGAAACTCTCACACATTTGCGTATCATTTAGGGGGAAAACCGGAAAACTTCCAGTAGGTAGTCCGACTAACGAGAAAAGATACCGAACATCACAAACGCCATCGAGTCTCCTTTTTTTTAAAACAGTGTTTGCAACGAAACCGCCAGCGGATTGAACCTCCGCCCTAATGCTCACCAGTGACGCACGTTGCCACTGAACCGCAAGTCTGGCTTTACATGCGTTATAAAATATATTATAGTTAAATAATGAATTACAATGCATTTTAAACATCTTCCATTTGAAGAAAATTTACCAATTTCTTAGTCGTCTTATATAAAAAAATTACAATAATAATAAACAATTAAAACAAAAAAATTTTTTGAAAATGTAATTAGATGGGCCGATATACAAGTTACCCATAAAATTTAGAATTTAATATATGAACAAAACGCATAACAACAATCTTAAAAAAATAAAATACAATTAAATTCTTTTCTTGCAAATTCTCATTTTTATTTTTAAATAAAATTGTCATTGATTTCACCATATGATCTTTTAAAACAATTTTGCAATATTTTTTTTACTAAATTATATAATAATTACTCAAGGGCTTGATTGCCGAGTGACTAGCGCTCGGTGATTTGGGTTCGAGTTCCGGCAGTACCATGGATGTTTGTTGTGGCTCTTTAAACCGCAGGTCCTGCCATAGGTTTTGTCCGTAGTTCAAGCTTCAGTTCCCCGGCAGTAACAGCGGTGCAGCCCTTACATATGGATAAAGATTTGTTGTGCCAGTTGCATTAGAACAACAACAGAAGCCATTTACTTTAAGCCGCCGAATCCCGGTCTAATATGACTGTAGAGCTTTGGGAGTAGGGCTGACAATCCTATCCCTTAAAAAAGTCAGTGTCACTGAGCCAAGTCAGACTTCTACCTACGGATGCTCCATCACAACAAAAGCTGCCTTCTATTTCCCTCCTTCCATGAGACGGCATGGGTTCTTGATTTGGGCTAGATGTCGCTGTCTACCAAGTAGGATAAGAAAAACAATAAAATAACTCAATTATTTTTTAAATAAATATTATGTATAAAAACGCTCGTGAAAGAAATTTAAAAAAAAGCTCATGGAAGAAATTAAAAACCAAAACTGAAAGTGATCAAGGCCATGTAAAAACCCGCCCCCTTAAACAATGCCCATATATATTTTATGGGTAAAAAAAGAATGACTTTAGCATTACGTATGAGGATCCAAGTGATGTTGGCCAGCACGATTGAGACCCAGTTCACTTCAGCAGGAATATCAGAAATTACCTAGATGCTACTTGTGGCTCACATTACATCTGATGGAGTGGACCTGTTCTCTGGCAACCACGATCATCAGATTTTACATGCAGGAATTTCTTCTCTTGGGGACACACCAAGAGCATAATCTACGAAAATTTCATTGAATCCGATGAAGATCAATTTGCCAAATTGTTAGTTGCGGCTGGAAACATGTGGGGCATATCTGACATCTTTGCTAATGTACATCAACTAATGCCTCATTGGTGTGAATCTTGTATAATTTTTATTCTTTTGATAACCGCTTTCTTTTTTCGATAACCTATAGTAAAAATTTTTGTAGTGTTGTGGGTTGTGCAGCTGGATTGTAACTGGGTATGGTTGGGTTGAGACTTGAGACATAGGTTTGAGAATCACAGCTTTATTTATACGCTCACAAACACCACACATAAACAATTAGAGACAGACAATATTTAACACAGTTAAAGACATATAATTCTAGATTCGTGGGAGGATTCCAATTCTAATCTGAAACCCGATACTTAGGGTTGCGCAGGATGCGAAGAATATAATGCCTCTCAGAGTGAGAGTCTGTAGGCCAACTGTTACACAAGGTTGTGCTAAATATATTTCCTTTTTTGGATGAGTGATTACAAACTAAACGTTTCTCAACAGGAGAGCGTGATTGCGTTGTACTTCCTACCGGGTGAGAGTTTCGAGGCCTACTGACCATTTCTCCTGAACGCCACATGGTACAATGCGTAGGAGGAAGCACGGTTATAGTACATACCATTTCATGAATTCACTCCAACCTTTTTTTTTTTTTTCTGAGTAGGAGGAAACATGGTTGCCGTTTAATCATTAAAATGTTTGTTTCTTTTTACTTTACCTGCCTGTTTCACCTATTTGTTTTACATATCTTCCTTGCATGCTAACATTTATATGCACCGCTGCTTCACACACACAATTCATTACAAAACTACCTATTTCAATCCGCTGCACCACTTTTACATTTTTGCCAGATATTTTATAGATACCTTGTATATTTTATATTTTAAGTATTCAATACTTCAATATGTATTTTTAATTAATGCTTTTATTATACAAGGGACTTAACAAACTCAAAATTTTTAAAAATTTCCTTTTTACAAAAATTTTAAAAGCATCGATGCAAATAGAAATAAATAGAAAAAAAAAAAAAAAAAAAGAAAAACGAAAAGAATATCTAAAGCATCTATGCAAAATGTTGTTGTGCGAGATATTATTAAGTAAGATATGTATTGTACAAGATATGACTATTAATCTTTATTTACTTGTCTTTACTATCCAGCTACTGATCAAGAGAGCATTATGACAAGAGAAAACAGATTTAGATGAAGCATATAAATTTGCTCGTGGTAAAAGGAAACACATAATGATAAGCTTTTACATCACAAATATTCATAACAATAGGCGGAACAATTTGGCGGTAGAATTCCGAAGATAAACTTAACAAATTCATTGAAAAAGACGATCGAAATAAATAAGAGATCAAATAGAGATTGTTTAATTGTTAATTGTTACACAAGCCTGTTTCACTTTTTTAACAGAATTCTTCTAAATTGTAAAAACAAAAAAATCATTTTAATGTTTGGTGTTAGATAACGCTTCAAAGCCATTCAATTTTTAATGTCAACTAGCTGTACTTTGACGTCTTGCAATTTTTTTTTTTTAAAAATAAACTAACTTTGAATTATTGTGTCTCACTACCCTCAAAATATACCCTAAAATACAATTTGTTCCAGTCACCAAAGAATTAAAATAATTTTGTAATGATTGTATTCCGCCCAAACATGGTATATAAACAATATAAACAATGGGCCTGAACAGCCGAGTGCCTAACTCTCTGGCGCGTGGAATCACAGGTTTCAGGCTCTAGTCCCGGTGGTGCCGTGAATCTTTGTAGTGGTTCGGAGTCCACTTTTTAAACCATAGGTCCCTGTGTATGATCGTAGAGGGCTATCTTGAGGTTTAGTCAGTCTTCAGCCCTCATGGTTCTCGCTAAAGTGAAGCCGCATATTACCCTTAGCCATGGACCAGTCGCCGGCCACGGCATCTATTGATCTCGTGTAGGCTTTCCTGCATCAGGGGAATTAGTAACAACAACATTATCAGCAATCAGCAATAAATGTTCGATGCTTCAGTATAAATCTCCTTTGCCATGTTTCGCTCTAATCTTTTGGCAAAATGCTCGACTCTCACATCGTACTGATTTCGGAGAAGATAATGCACAAGTATACCTTCACATGTTATTAGTATAAAAAAAATTAATAATATACGTTATTATACAGAACAAAAGTGTTCGGTTTTTAATGGTTTGTTCAACTTATTAAGAAGTGCAGTTCTAATTGTCGTAAATCTTCTGAATGTCCAAAAATTCACAAAAATGCTATAGTGAACTCTTTTCACCACATCTCGCCACCGAACCTGTGGCTGTGTAACCTCATACCAGTTAAAAAAGAGGAGATTGAAAAATTGGTGGGCCTCATGTAAGCCTAAGAGAAGTTGAATAGAAGTTGAAGAGAAGTACCTAAGAGAAGTTGAATTTTTTAAAATACAGTATACTGCAACATTTATATGAGCAATACAAATAAAAATATTTAGCAGTAAGTATATCTTATAATTCTTACAAAATTGTGCAAGTCAAAATTTTTAAATAATAAAAGAAAAATTTCCTTAATTGTCTAAATAATATAAGCTTTTATAAAGCAACTTATGATGATGGATATTAAATTAAATTTTTGCATATTGTTTTAACTATGTAATCGATTGTAGTTAGATTAAAGAATATGTTGAACATTTTCCACTTGGAATTTTCTTAATTGTAATTTTGCGTTATTTTTTTCTATTTCTCTGCGCTATTTTTTTCTCAAAAGAGCTAGAGAAATTGTTGTCTTAGCACTTATTATGTTATCGGTCGAATCTTGGTAATGACAGATTATGTAATGTTGCTATTTTCTATTAAACTAAAAATACTGAAAATATTTTTCTTATCAAAATCGAATTGGAACCTTCTTTTATGTCTTTCACTTTTATTGAAGTTTAAAAGTTTCATTCTCTTTTCCATACAATTTTGAAACTTTTGAAAAGAAATTAATCACAAAAGTAGAAAAAATATAGTTTAGGTTTATTATAATTATTTTAAATTGAATTGAATTTAAAAACTGTTATTTTATGCCATTTCTCGAAATTTCTAAAGATAAAACGAAAAAAAGAAAGAGCATAAATAAAGGAATCTCTGCAGGCAAAAAAATTCACATTAAAAAAAAAAAACCACTGCAAGCTAAAACATTTTTTTTTAATTACATTTGTGGCGTTGCATTCTTTTTGTGTATGCAATAACTGAAGAAGGATTTCAGTAAGATGAGAGGAAATTTTCAGTAACTGCGTTGGGTTTGATTTAATCACTAATATTAGATCTTTGGTCTAATGGTACAGTGCCATCTTCATGTCTGATGATTCTCATTCATAGCATGTCACTAGCCCCCATGATCCTGTGTCTTAAACTTTTTCATTATCTTTACCTTGATCATATACTTATTACCTCTTGCCAATAATAAGTATATAATCCACATACATTCCAAAGAATAGCAAATTTTAATGATGGAAATAGTTGCTTGGATTATGTTTTGAATAAGACAGTCCATAGCGCTTAAGAAAGGAGTCGAAACACTTATTCCACTCTCTGATTGTTTCAATCTATATAAAGCCTTTTTTTGCACTAAATTTTCTCTATCCTCTTTTTGGTATTACTTTGGTTGTATCATGTACATATGTTCATTCAAAGTATGAGATGTGCTGAGGTAATATTCATTTGATGGATGGGTAAGTCCAATTAGACAGCTATGGTAATAAGCATTCGCAGGGATTTAATCTTAAGTACAGGACAGAATGTCTCTTTAAAATCACTGCCTGCAATCTGCGAGTTGCCATTAGCCACCAGACGAGGTTTGAATTTTGTTGTGTTCTCTTCCAAGTTCTTTTCTTTTTGAACACCTCACTAGTAACACATTGGCTTGACCTGGGCTGGTTTAGAAACTAACTTCTATGTTATTATGACATAGACTTTCTAATTCTTCTTTCATAGGAAATATCTTCTCCAAGAAGAGTACCTCATCAGTGTTTCTCTTCAACAATCAGCAGGTACTTCACGCTCATCACATGGAAAATATTTAATTTTTCTGTCTGTACTTTTGGCAGAGTTATTTCGCACATCTTGTTTCTCTGCTCTTCTTGTTTTGATTTTCAGGGTGCTTTCCCCGAGATTTTTTTGCTTCACATCTGAAGAGTACCTCATCAATGTTTTTATTCAACAATTAGGCGTGATTTCTCAGTCCTAATGATCAGGTCCCCCCTCTCTCCAAGTTCAAAATAAATCCTTCATCCATTTAAATGATGAATGCCCTTTCCCTTGTCCGAAAGATCATATACAGGATGAGACCTTTCGGTGTAATTCCGTAATTTGGCCCAAGTAAGAACTTTATTTAAAGGAACTGATATCTGAAGGATTTATCAAAAATTCATTACTAGAGCATCTTTATAGATAAACGATCTAATCCATAAACTTCATACATGTAATTTTCTTATTTATATAATGTATCTTATTCATATGTATATTACTAAAAGGAATGCTATGGTAGTCAATAACTCCTTTCTATTATCAGGAATATTGACGCAGGTGTACTCCAGGGTTCCGTAGTTGGATCTATTCTTTTCAATATTTTCATCAATGACATCCCTAGTCACTCTTATCCTATACATTGATAACACTGTTGTTGCGGTTCAATCTCATAATGTTATCAAATATTTTACAAAAAAATTATACTCACGCATTAGAAGCTTCGCTTACCAGATGGAAAAATTAAAATTAAGGTAGACAAAACAGAAGCTGACCTGCTCACCAGAAAATATATTCAATTTCTTAACTTTTCTATTTTTAACCGATCTATCATCTGGTCTATTGAAGAAAAGTATCTTGGTGTCATATTAGATAAAAGCCAAACCTATACTTCCTATATTAGAAATATTAAAGGAAAATACACTGAAGTGACAAAAGTCATGGGATAGCTATATGCAAATTTTCAGATGGCAGTAGCATCGCGTAGAACAGGTATAAATGCGCAGTGCTTTCGCAGAGCTTTCATTTCTGTTCAAGTTATTGATGTGAAGAGGTTTTGACGTGATGATGACCGCACGACGGGAATTAACAGACTTTGAACGCGGAATGTTAGTTGGAGCTAGACGCATGGGTCATGCCATTTCGGAAATCGTTAGGGAATTCAACATTCCCAGATCCACTGTGTCAAGAGTGTGCCGAGGGTAGGAAATTTCAGGCATAAGATCCCACCATGGACAGCGCAGTGGTCGACCGCCTGCACTTAATGACCGAGACCGGCGACGTCTGCAAAGAAGTCGTAAATTCTAACAGACAAGCAACACTGCGTCAAATAACCGCAGAAATCAATGTGGGACGTACAAGGGACTTGTCTGTTAGAACTGTGCGGAGAAATTTGGCTTTCTTGGGCTATTCCAGCAGAAAACCGACTCCAGTGCCTTTACTGACAGAACGACATCGCTTGCAGCGACTCTCGTGGACACGTGAGCATATCGGTTGGTCCTTAGATGAATGGAAAACCGTGGCCTGGTCCGATGAGTCACGATTTCAGTTGGTAAGAGCTGATGGTAGGGTTCGAGTGTGGCGCAGACCCCACGAAGCCATGGACCCAAACTGTCAGCAAGGCACTGTTCAAGCTGGTGGTGGCTCCGTAATGGTGTGGGCTGTTTTTTTCATGGCATGCACTTGGTCCTCTGGTGCGACTGGACCGAACATTGACTGGAAATGCTTATGTTCAGCTACTTGGAGATCACTTGCAGCCATTCATGGACTTCATGTACCCAAACAACGATGGGATTTTTATGGATGACAATGCGCCATGCCACCGGGCCACAACTGTTCGCGATTGGTTTGAAGAACATTCTGGACAATTCCAACGAATGATCTGGCCACCTAGATCGCCCGACATGAATCCCATCGAGCATTTATGGGACATCATCAAGAGGTCTGTTCGTGCCCAAAATCCTGCACCATCAACGTTTTCACAATTATGGACGTCTATCGAGACAGCATGGCTCAATATTCCTGCAGAAGACTTCCAACGACTTGTTGAGTCCATGCCACGTCGAGTTGCTGCAGTTCGCCGGGCGAAAGGAGGGCCGACACGATATTAAGAGGTATCCCATGACTTTTGTCACTTCAGTGTATAACATTTCGCATGCTCTATCCATTTATTCACAGAAATTCTCCCCGTCTTTTTAAAATAATTTTTTAATGATTATATTCTGCCACAATATGGCAACAAATTAATAATTTCTATTTACTATATGTGTCCCATTATAACCTACGAGTGTCCGATTTGGGATTTGGCTATAAAATATCTACTAATTGTATATAAATCTTAGAAAATAAAATTTTTAATATGATTACTGATTTACTCTGGTTTTACAGAAATAATGACACCAGTCATTCTCTTGACTTCCTAGTATAGTAGTTCCTTATCCTCATTAATTCTTAAACTTACCAAAACACATAAATAAATTCTAACATAAATGGTATTGATATTTAAAATCCTTGCTATGATTACTCTCTACTCATTAATTCAACGCTCCCTCAAACTGTGAAAATAAAGTACAAAGATTAGCGTTCCTTGCTAGCAATCCTTGTGTCGCGATATCGAAACCCGACCCTGCGCTACTTTTCAGTCATTATTTATTTCATACAGCACACATTCCACCCCTTTTGAACGCTTCCTTTTTTTTCTTTTATTTTTATCACCTGCAATTATTACGGCCTTTTTGTCATTTCAATATCTTTTTTGTTTTTCTTTCAAATTTCTATTCTCTAAAATAATTGTTTAGTATTCAACTTTTATTTAAGCGCTTAGCTTTAATTTACTTTTATATTTTCTTTTGTTTATATTGGGCTGCATCTTTTGTATTGGCCTTATTTCCACCATGAATCTTGTATGAACTTTGTTAACTTGTGATGTTTGTATGTTCGTAAACACTGACTTAAAAATATCATACTTTTTACCTGTTGCCATGTTTCCTCACCAACAAGGAGTTTCACGCCGTTGCGGGTCACCACACTCTCTAAACTGGAAGGACATTGACTTAGAAACACATTTTTCATCATTTTAAAAATGTATTTTTTTAGTTAAAATCAGCTGGGAAATTAGTATTTATTTTAAATAAAAATTTTGAAGTGAAAGTTTCACTCAAAATATTTGAGCATTATATTGAAATTTGAAATACCCTTTTCAGATATGAATACTGATATTGTTGTTAACCCTGAGACGAGTACTGTCTCTTCTCAAAACCTTAATGAGAAATATTTTGTGTTGGTTGGCTGTTTGGCGTTCAAGTCTGAAAAGAATTATTGTAGAAAGAAAATTATTATTGTAGCAAAAATTATTGTAAGAATTATTGTTATATGCATAAAATTTATGTTGAGGGCCTACGTGAAGTTCAAGCTACGAATGACCCTCTATTAATTCGGAGTAATTAATGAAGGGTGATTAAAGTCAAAGGTGAACAAAACGTAGTCAAAAATTGGGTAAGTCAGTTTGGCATTTGTCCATTAGTTAAGTGCCATTAGTTTCATTAGTTAGCATAATGCTAATCCTAAGAATTAAAAAAGGCAGCTATATGCTTGTCAGTAATAAGGACTTTGTTGAATCTCCTAATCGTCTTTCTGCAAAATCTGATTATAACAAAGGCTTCTGAAAAATTGTTGCTAATAATAAATTTCAAAATGTAAGAATTGATGAAGTAACGGCTGATATCTCAAATAATCTTACCGTATAACTACAAAAATAGAAAAATGTATGAAATTGCTAAATTGTCTTATCTCATTGTCAGAATCAAAATTTATTCACTTACCATAAACAACTCAATGTTTCGCTTATAACTATTTATATCATTCAAGTCAGAACTTTAGCTATGTTGTTTAAAATACGGTGGAGAATAAATATTGTTTGAAACAACAGAAAATTAAAAATCTATGCCTTATTAATTTTGAAGAACTGGGCCACATTGCCACATTGAACACAAAAACACATTGAACTTCATAGCTGATTGGAATTTATCTATAACGTTGCTGTAGTTTCGAACCCCAAACATTTCAAGTATTTTTTTCTTTTGTCAATACTTTTTTTTCCCTATTAGGGAAATAATTCTTGAGCATGCGCAGTCTTGTTGCATTGCTATGTAGTTTCTTTTGTTTGTGTAAGCGTGAGGAAATTTTGAAATGCTACGCGGGCATTTCTTTGTTTAGCGTATTTTTTTTGTGTGTGTGTGTGTTATTTATTTTCCGGTGTTTCCTCAGTTACGCTGTTAAAGTACATTTCATTTTTAAGCATGGGGGATTTACATGATTTTGAAAATAAAGAAGATATTGATTCACAATTTGAGAAAGAGAATGATCACGTTTCTCCATCTATCCCTAAAACTGATAAAGTAATATGCCCTGAAATGTGCTTTTTCTGTTTTGATGTGCTTCTTTATCATTTAGATAATCATAGTCCACCGAAAACTCCATCTTTTTCAAATGACAGCTAGTAAGTATTTTTTTTAAACAATAATAACAACTTTTTGTAAAATGCTTCACCACCTTTAAGTGTTATAATTTTCGCTGATGTATAAGAAAATTGTATTTCCTAAAGTACATATTTTTTTCTACATTTTTCATTTTAATTAAGCATTTATGTGTTGTCTAATCGACAAAATTTGAGTTTAGTTAATCATTTGACGATGCAAGCATTAACGAATCTGATTTAATCATTCAAAAGTCGCACCTTAATTAAGCTAAGACAAAAGATCCCTTTTTGGTATTTTATTGTTTAGAGGAAAAAGGTTTAACTTGAATTCTGCGGGAGCATGCGCGTCAGCTGTTTTGCCATCTTGTGGTAGGGTTGGGTTAGTGTCTTTTGGTCTTTGTTTTTAGGCAACATTTCATTGTATCGAATTGTAATTTCTTTGTGTGATCAGCGATTCACAATCGAGCTTTTTTATTCTTGTTTCAATATGGCTGCTGGTTGTTGTGGTGCTAAAAAGCAAAAACTGAATAATCATTCCAGTACTTGCTGTAACGGTAATGGAAGTATAATACAGCACCACAATTATCAACCCAACATTTATAAAAATGGAGTGGTGGTTTGTGTGGAAATGTGCTTCTTTTGCTTTGATGTCCTTTATTGTCATTTGAATCAGTATGATCCTCCAAAATCTCCTAGTTTTCCGAATGATAGTTAGTGAGTATTGTTTATTTGATTTTCTCTTAATTAGATTCCCGTATAAAGGAACTTTCTAATGCTTAATTATTTACAAAATTAATTTATTTTCCCTATGGGAAATACATAATTTCATTTATGCTCCGTATACGTTTTATGCTATTATTTAATTTCCAGATATTGTTTTTAAATTTTTTTGTAATATATATATTTCATTTCTAAATCATATTATTTGTTGTTAAACATTGGTTCTGTATGATTTTCTCCAACTTTTTATTTAAATTTTTTTTAAGCGATTTTTATATTGTATTTATTTACACAAATTGAATTATTTTAATGCTTATGACTTCACCTTAAATTTTATAAATAATGATTAATTACTAATAAAGGAATGATTTTTTTTTTTTTTTTTTTTTTATAATTTGGCTTAAATAAAATTTTCCAGCATTCATTATTTCGAATCTAACATTTATGTTCAATTCAAATACATTTTTATAATCTCTATTGTATGGATTAAATTAATCATTGTAAAAAAAAAATTCATATCCCATTGAAAAAATTAAAATTAAAGAATATGTAACTAGATTCTAATTCTTGTTAAATTAATTTACTTATAATAATTAATATACTATATCACTGTATACACTAATTGTGTGTGCATACTTTAACATCACATATGAACAAATTAAGAATTTGTATTCAAAGAGAAAACATAAAACGTTTTTAGAATTAAAATAATCTTAATATTAAAAAAAAAGATTTTGTGAAGAAACTTTGAACAAGATCAAGATGAGAATTATTTTTTACAAAACTTCGTTTTTTAATATTTATCTTTAAAGCGTGCAGTATAATTACATGCAGTATAACGAGACATGCTTTTCAAAATTTTTTCAATGGATTTTTTTTTGTTGTTGTTGTTGGGAGTTATCTCATTTCAAAGAGCAATTTTCTAGTATTTTGTAAGCTTAAATATAGTGTGGTATTACTTAAAAAAAAAATAAGTTTATGAAAAATGTCCCACTGTACCCCCTTTTATTTTGATAAAGCACTGAAGTGACAACTGTCTTTTTATGTACAACCACAAATATTTAATTTTAAAATAATTATTCACAGCATATTTGCATTTATATTTAGCCCACATCATAGTTATTCAAGTTTATGCAAAATTTTAATATTATGACTACTCTAACTCTACTTAATGTTTTTTTTTTTATTTCAACTTCATTTTCATTTTTTTTTTTTTTAAATGATGCAGTGTTTTTATCTCTATTTTTTTCAATTTGAAAATATATTGTACCTGTTTAGATGTGAATGTTTTTTTTTTTTTTTTTGTTTGTTTTTACTTGCATAAAATCTTTACATTGCACATCTACTAATATGTCGCAGCACATCTTTGCATCTATCAAAATTTAATTACACTACTGTAATTCAATATCAATATCCAAATTAAAATTCATACATCTCCCATATTGCCTGTCTGAATTAATTATTAGCGTATGTACAAAAGTATTGCACTATTATGATACTCGTCTTAAAAAGAGTGTCCATTAGGACCGTCGAAATGTGTGTATCAAGTCATTTTCTTAACAAATGCTTTGACAAATTGTTTGAGTCGCAAGAAATCTTGTTCATATTGGAAAAGAAAGTTTAATTGCTTAGAAATAAATACATGATATTTTTCTCAAATTAGTTTTTATTATTAAATTAAATATCTAAATTCAATTAGTTCAATTAATTTTCTTTTTATATGATAAAATCAACTTGTTCATAAGCAGTTTTCATAGAATGAGTTGAAGGTACAAATGTGGTACAATGTGTCCTTTAGAGATAATCTAAGTTAATAATGTTATTTATATTAGTTGAATCTATCCTCATAAAAATTGTTATTTAGATGCAGCTTTATGATAAATGCTTACATAAAATATTTTTTAAAATTATTAATATTATTCCGTTATTTATTGTGAGTTAATTTCCTAGTTATTTTGTCATTTTTAAAAAAAATTTAACTCAGATTTTATATCATTTTTAGAGAGAATGGTCTGCTTTTTCATTTAGAATAACTAAGGGGTGGAATTTGCTTATTTAACCTCGTCTGCCTCTGGATGTGCATTTGTTTATTATTTATGCTTCTTTCTGCTATAAAACCCCTAAATTTTTTTTAATTTAAATTTTTAATAGTGTGTTTATTTTGTGACTTTGGTTATGCCTAATAGATTAAATTTTAACTTCATAAAAAGGAAAACTTCAAGTTCTTTAAAAGTCATTGCACTTATTTTTTACAGAAATTAAAAGGGTTAACAACCAAAAAAGTCTCATGCTGATGTGTTCAGCATTTTGTCAGATCTAACAGCTGTTTCTGTAATCAATATATTTCATAAGCAAAATGAATTTCTTCTAAAAGTAGTTATTAATTCCCAGAAGAAAATAGACCTTTAAAGTAAGAAATTCAATCTTGTTTTTTTTTTTTTTTTCTAACATTTTGTTTCTTACATGAAAAGCAAACTTTCCATAACTATTCTATTCATATAAATATTGCAAAATCTATGCAGAAAGACTTATTTCAGAAAAAAATAACCCTCTTTTTGCTAAATGAGTTATAAATGATAAGCAAGCTTAAAAAAAAAAAAAAAAAAAAAAAAAAAAAAAAAAAAACTGCAGCAATAGTGATCACTTTAAAGTGACATACACAATATATGAATTAGTTCTCGGCAAATCAGAGCATTAGCTTTTGGGTCATGAGACTTTTAATCTGTAATGTGTAATACTCAATCAATTTAGGTTGACCCTAAATATATTATGATTTTTTTTATAACTTTTATTTTGCAGTAATTAATAAATTATAATCAAATGTGCCCGTCTCTCTCTTATTGTCAATGTTTTATTAAATTTTTTCTCTGTTGCATTTTGTTCAATTGAATGATTAACTGAATAATTTATATTTATTGTTTATTATATTTTGTTTTCTAAAGGAATTATATTTAAATTTGTTTTGTTTGAATATCTTATTTCTATAAGTGTATAATTTATTCTTTATGTGCTAAACATTTTATTGTAATACAGTCTAAATTCATTTTTTATAAATCCTACTGACTCATAAACTAATAAAAAAATTTTAATTATAAATTGTGTTGAAAAAAATAATATTAATTTTTTCATTTATGCTAATAGCAATTCTATCATTGCAACAATTTATTAGAGTGCAATAATACAATTGGTGTAAAAATGAACACAACACAAAATGTATACTAGAAAATTTAAGAATAACTTAAGCATTAACTTCATTTCTAAAACTGCTTTTTTTTTTTTATCATCTATCTTTGTATATTAGTATCTTTCTTAAATATTTCTCAGCAAAATTGAACCATTTTTAGATTTTATTACAATCGTGCAGTTGTTAAATCCAAGGTAACAGTTGTTAAATCCTTTTGATATAAAGATAGAATCAATAAGACTTAATTGATAAAAATATTTAAATATGACTGTTAAATATATAATTAGCCATGCAATTATACTTATTTTTTTTTTTTTTTTGTTTCAGAGTTGCAATAGCTCTCATTTATTTGATAATTAAGAATTTTTTCAAGAAAATTCCAAATTTCCTCCACTTCCTTTATATTATCTTTTTTATTAATTTCTAGAAATTTTTTTTTTAAATTAATGAGTAATACTATTCTAGCTCAACATGTAAGTTTTAGAAATTTTCCTTAAATCTAAAAATATTTTCTATTTATTTCTATTTTATATTATGAATGTTAAATAGTTAATCTTATTGATTCTATCTTTAAATCAAAAGAGGTTGCATTCAAACAATGCAAGCATATAATGTAAATGAGTTCATTTTCTTTAAAATTGTGGTTTGTGAAGGTAAAAATACAATCATCTAAAACATTAAAACTTGTATATTATTGCAGATAATGTTTGCAAAATCACCAAGTAACAAAAGTGTGACTTTAGGCTGTTAATAAATGCCTAGTACTGTGCTTTTAAAACAATTGTTAGTATTATTTCAATATGTCAAAAACAGAGTGATGCCAACCTACTATGAATTCTCCATGGTTACTACAACTAAAACAAAATTGGATTTAATACTGACTGCAAAAAGGGGGAGGGGAGAGACTGTTATGAAATTAAAAAAAAAAAAAAATGCAATATTTCTTTTCCAACTTAGAGAATAAAAAAATTTACATTGATTTTGAAAAAAAGAAAAGTACTTAAACTTTTATAAAAAGTAGAAATTTTATGTAATTTTTAAAATTTAGTATGAAAGTAACATTTGATTCTTCGTTAATGTGTACAAATAAATATATAGTCATTATTACATTCTCCCTTTGGTCATCAGAAAGAACAAATAGTTGGTGAGATTTATCACTTACAGAAAAATAAGTTTAGTATGCATAAGCTTGTTATAAATTTTCATGATTTTTTTTTTCCACTTGAGTATATTCTTATTTCATAATGCAGTGCAGCATTATGTATTTAAATAATATTATAATCTTATCTGTAATAAATAATTTCAACACTTGTATTGGTAGCATTAAATCTTAAACAATTTCTTAATGAAACCTCTCTCAATAAAACTACATTTTTAAAAATTGCAATGTAATTTGATAATATTATAAGTTGCATTTGTGATTGTGCTTCTGTGCTGGTTCAATTTTGTGGCAGTGTTGATAATCATTTCAAATGGAAATTAATTTGTGTATATTTGTTACTTAACCCACCTCATACAGCAATACTGACAAGCATAAAAAACTATTGAAAATTGTCTGTGTTAATACTGAAAAGTCACATTGGGATCGATATCATGATCATTCTCTTCAATGACCATTGGCCCAATCATATACAGTAATATTATTGTGACAATAATTATATTCTACTTGTGATTCATTGTAATAAATGCAAGCTATGGGCATGCAGTAATGCCTATTGAATTTTTAAATAATGAAAGGAGATTGCGTAGATTAACATTATACAAATGAACTGTTCCTGTATAAAGAAAATAAATTGAGTATACCATATTTTTTTCCATGGAAGTATTGCCTGACTGCACAAATGTAGTCTGATTGTAATGTTATAAAAAAGGGTAGGTTTTTCCTCATAGAGACACACTTGGTTCTTTGCCACTGTAAAAGGAAATCCTAATGCTTTTTACCCACCAAATCATCCTGGAGGACTAGTTATTTCCTTCATGTTCACTGTCTTTCAATATGGTTATAGAATATATTAGCACATTCATGTATATTTACTCTGGCTAATTTCCTTTACTTCCATGATCACTGAATTCTTTTGACATCAATCTCATTAAACACTTATGATTTCACTTGGAAATTCTAGAACAAGTATCAGCATGAAAACATAAAATTTTCAGGAACTAAATAAACTTCGGCTATACTTATAATGTGATAATATCATAAACATCCTACCAACATTTTGTTTAAGGGATGTTGCACAACATCAGGGTTAATTTTACTTATCAAAGATCTACAACTTGTTAGATTGGTGATTTTAAAATTTTGGTCAATTGGTGTATAATATTCTTAATTGATTGTTAATTATTTTCAAAGGAATTGTTTTGAGAATTTTAGATATTTTTTAACCTCTTATCTCTAGGAATATGCTATAAAATGTGGTGCTACAAATTGCAGTTCTATTTGATTGTTGAAAAGAAAAAAAAAAAAATCATTATTTGGTGCAGTCATAGTGGATGATAATAATCATTGAAAAGTGATTGTTTGGGTTTATATTTAATGTACCTCAATCTTTGCTACCATGTATTAATTCACTTAACAGTCACAAGATGTCTGTTTTGTGTTAATCACAAGATCTCCAACCAGACTTTCAGAACTAATTGTTTTATTGTTGAATCTAGTAAATATGTGAGTTAACTTGACATTGTACAATTATTACTTTTATGCAATTGCACATTGTTCAACTAAAAACTAGTCATTTGCTTGGAATAAGGAAGGACATCAAAACTTCATATTTTACAATGTTGGAATAATATAATTGTTAAGTACACTAGGTATGCTTATTACTTGTGTATGCAAGTTCTCTAATTTCCTGTCTATAATCCACTGTTGTGTATATAACCTGCAGCCATGTAAAAATTTTAGCAATGGAAACAATAAAAAAAAAAAAAATAATCTTATATAATTCACAAATGATTTGTGCCTGTTAACTGGTTATACTCAATGTATTGTATGCCAATTAAATTCCATTTTTAAATTAAATCAGTATAGCATTTTTTTTTTCAATCTTTAAGAATTGTGTGTTAATAACATGATCGAGTAACATATTATTTCTTCAAGAAAGTAAAATACAGGAAGAAAGATATTAGAACCGAGGTAAAAATAAAATAAAAACATTTCCAAGAATGCAAAGAAAAGGAAAAATATTAGGAATTTTCAAATTTTAAGCTATTTGATTCAAGGCATCATACATTCTTCTAGTTTTGAAACTAGGGCTTAATACTTTGCTAAAATTGTCTTAGGGATAAATGAAAAGATTTTTGTGTGATTAATCAGCAATATATTATAAGGAAAATTCAATACTTGTTGTTTCACGTTGATTAATGAATTGGACATTTTGCAAAAAATGGGCGTAGACTGTATTACAATATCTTTTTTACCTGCATTTTGATGTTTCCATTTATCATTTTAAGATTTTCACCTCCATTGCAGTCCCTTATTTGTAACATGGAAGATAGGCAAAGACCGAAGACTCCGAGGCTGTATAGGGACTTTTAATTCCATGAATTTACATTCAGGTTTAAGAGAATATGCAGTGACTAGGTAAGTAATTATTTAGTTATATTCTTTGTTAAATTGCTTTCAGACCTTTGTCTTGTAGAAAAATTTGATTTTATCTTTTTTTTTTTTTTTTCTCGTATGGTTTTTAATTTATATGTTTATATATATATTAAATTGACGAATGAAAAATTGTTGAACTTGTACTAGTAATATCTAAAAGGCAGCATGGATACATTTCATTTAGATATCAATATTTCAAAGAATTTTATAGAAAAAAATATACAATTATATAAAATTTGTACAAAATATATTGATTAATAAAATTAAAACATTCAGAACTGTATTCATTCAAAACCTTCTGCTGTCATACGTGCTTTCATATACTGGCATTCTTTAAATATTTTATACAATAATAACAAGTAATATTTGTATACAAGTGTGACATTCTGAAACTGAAAGGAGTTTGTTAGTAATTACAAATAGCATGATGTATTTTGAAATTTTTAAATGACTTCTAATATAAATTTTATTACCTAAAAATGAAAAATTGTTTTTTGAAACAACACAAAGTTTAAAAAAAAAAAAAAAAAAAATCTTGCTAATACAAATGTTCTTGGCTATAAATGCAATTTGAAATTAAAGTAATGTCTTGCTCACTCATGTTTTAGTAGCAATTGGCTGCCCTAGCTTCAATCAACTTCTAGTCGTAAACATAGATATCTTCTATTTTTCTGACTTTATAAGAAAGAAAGTAATTTCGTGACATACAAATTTAATTGGTTATAATAAAGGTAACACTGCTTATAAACAAAAATAACCATTCTTATAAATAAATATACTTTTTAATTTTTATAAAATCACAAAGTTAAATTTTAAGGAAAGTTTACATAGAGCAATACATTTTATTTATTGTTGTGAACATTTCAACACATGTCCTTCTCAAATGTTAAGAATTTATTGAATGTTGTAAATTTAGTTTCAAAAAGTATTATATTGTTTTCAAAGAAGCAATAAAATAACACATTTACTTATAGGTTTAAAGGGTAGTTAGATAAATCAGTATAAGCAAATAAAAATGTCAAACATATTTTTTTTATTAAATAGAAAATTCATTTATTTATATAAAATATAAACTGGAAAAATAAAGAACAATCATTCAAATTACATTAGAAAATTTACCCATGAAATATATTTATATCTATATATAAATTTATATAATGTTACTATGTCTATTAGCACTTTTTTAAAAAAAATGCTTTAATTGTGCAATGTAAACATATTTTCAATAAGAATATTACTAAAACCTATATAAAAAAAATTAGTAATTTTTATTTATATCTTCATATGTCAATTTAATGGAAATAACAGCAAAATGAAAAAAAAAAAAAAAAAAAAGTTAAAATTCTATTGTAAGGATTTAATTATCTCTGTTATGGAACACTTTTATGAAAGAAGGCGGTGAAATGCTACAAGTGATATTTTGAAGAAAAAAAAAAAAACATCTTATCAAAGAAATTATTCATGTAGAATTTTGTAAAATTAGTTATTACAATGCCATGAAAATAGTTTTTAATTAAAAAATTTTCATGTTATTACCATATCTGTAGTATGTTGCCTTTCATACATTGCAATATATATCTTCTTAAATTTTCAGAAAGATACATTAGTAATTTTTCGAGATATTGTGTTTTGCATGTAGAATTTATGACAAAAAATCAATCTTTTAGAAAATGCATTTAAATATGGACTTATATTTTTCTTAAATAACTTATAGTTTCGTTCACTTAAAACCACCATAATAATAGGGCACCCTCACATTCTTTTCAAAATTATAGCGTCTTTTTTTTTTTTCCCCTTCTAGAAGCCCATAATTTTTTCATCTAGTTTTGTATTTGTTGAACACTGTTGTTTTGAAGAATCCATGCATTCTCTGTTACCATGAAGGCAGCATAAACTTTATTGGTGCAGGTATCAAGTTTAATCTGCAAATTTCCTCTAGTATCTTTGAAAAGACAAAAACCATAACTTATTAATAAGTATAAATGTAATTGTGATGTTTGCATTTGTACAGAATTATTTTTTGCAAATATTGTTACTAAAACACTATTGAAACTTTCATTAGCATTTTGTGCTCTGTCATGGAGATATTTACTAAACATTTGATCACACAACTTCATACAAATAGGTATTATAGCATTAATAACCTTTTGAAGCAGACCAGCGTTTACTTCTTTATATATTTTATCTACAGCCAGAGCTTACAGATATTTACACCGGCTGTATGAACCTATAAAGCTATGTTCATTCATTGAGTTAGTATTGCTGAAACAGTAATGAACAAAGGGTGCAATTGGTGTATTACACTGTGAGAATAAATACAAATCTTGTATTTACTTTATTATTAGTTTAAAGTTTTTTAGCCGTAGGAAAACATTGTGAAAAGGAACAATTCTTACAAAGAGTAGAAAAGCTAGAGCTGAAACCAAATCTTGAAATCTTCAACTTGATATATTCTGGCAAAATGGGCAACACACAACATTATAAAAATCTTTATTAGTATTTTCATTTCAATTAATCTAAATCCAGTGATTCTATCTGTTTCAAATGCACCCTAACTTGTCAGAAGCAACACGGTCTTTTTCAGTTTTGATACACTGACAATTGTTAATTCATTCACAGTGGGTACAACTTTTTTTATTAAATCAGTTTCCTTTAAATTTTCTGTTATGAATTTTTTAAAAACGTCAATTTAAAAAAGAACCTGCTGTTACCAAATTTTTTTAGATGAATATACTGAAATAGTAATATATAAATGAGCGAATTACAATTAAATCTTTAATTTCCTGAGTAGATAATAAAAGACTCATTGGCCTTGAACCATCCGTTCTGTTTGAAGAAGTGTTATTTGTTAACATTAAAATCACTATAATTTCACTTTTTACTTATCGTAAAAAATAAAAACAAAGAGTTTTGGAAAGCAGAATAACTGGCTTTTAATTTAAAAGAATAAAAAAAAAAAAATATGTATATGAAATTTGGTCAAAAATTACTTTTCAAATGTTATCACATACCTTAAAATTTGTGTGTTTACCAAATATTTATTAACTTTTTTTGCAAATAAGTTAGCTTAATTTTACTCATTTGATAAGTGACTTCTTTTTATAAAATTACTAAAAAACCTTTATGTATAATTGCATTTTTTTGCAGTGCTTTTAAAGATAGTAGATTTAGTCCAATTACTAGAGATGAATTTGGAAAATTACATGTTTCTGTATCTATATTAAGACATTTTGAAGATGGAGAAGACTACATGGATTGGGAAGTATGTAAATTGTGAAATATTATAAGTCTTATTAAATCACTCAAAACTTGTAAATATATTGATTTAAATCTAATTCAATCTTTTTTTTTCTTTTTCCCTTTACTCAAAAAAATTTAATGGCACTTTACCCTTTGCTGGCCACTATTCTTATTCCTCCCGTCCCCCAAAAATTTATTATATATTATACTAGAAGAGAGAAAGTCAATATTGATAAGGTGCTGCTGATGGCACTATATTATTTTAAGAAGTTCCAAGTGTGACATTTCTACTGGTTTACATACTAACTAACAAAGCTGAAATGCTTTGTAAGATATGCAGGTGCTTTTTGACCAGGACTGTCATTGATCTTTTACTGTTAGTGGACACAATTGGATGTTGTTCACAAATACTATGTGTTTACAAGAACTAACCCATCCATGTCTATGTATTGGTAGTCGCTATAGGAGCATGTTATATATGGGGAGATTTCAAGTAAAGGAAATCCAACAAAAGTTTTTGCCTTTTTTTTTTTTTTTTTTTTTACTTGGTTTCAGTCTGTGATGGAAAAAATGATCCGCCATTTATATGGTTTTGTTGCTGTTACATGTATTCATACTAATCAATGTCTTGCTTTTGTTAAGTTGACCTTTATTAATTAGATCTTTACCAATTAGATTGTAATTGGGTTTCCCAGCAACAAGCAAAACATGCCTTTCTCCCTATTGGATGTCTTCCACAAATCAACTATTATGTGGTGAATTTTCAAATGGAAAAAAAAAAAAACAGTTGTTGAAATATCGCGCATCAAGCCACATAGGTCAATGTGACAAAATAAATAAAAAATTACCTACTTGAAATGGATTCCTTGTATGGTAAGCTGTTCATATAGCAACCACCATCTTTTAGACAATATGGTAGGGAGAGATCTTGTAATGGACCAATAATACCATCCCCACTAGATTATTTGAAGATAATATTGTGGTCTCAGATCAGCACCTCATAGTCTACAATATCACTGATTATCATTTTAAATTTATCAAATCAGTGCTACTTAAGGTTCAGCCATGCATCATTGAAAATGGTGATCCTAATCGAAATTTAAAAGTTTATTTTCTATATTGAAATCTTATCTATGAATGGAAATTAAATCCATTGTCCAGTACATAAATGCTTATGTTATATCTGGTGTACTTCTTAGCATTTTTTTATAATGAGATTTCTTCTCTGTTGTGTATATATTATTTATTAATCACTGAAATTATTTTTTCATTATTTTTATTGGTAGATTGGAATCCATGGCATTCGAATTGAATATACTACAGAAAAAGGTTCAAAAAGGACTGCAACATATCTTCCAGAAGTAGCACCTGAACAAGGTATAGAAATCATGTTATTTTTTAAGTTAAAAATATATAAAATTAAGTAATAACTTTTATTATTTAAAAAATTTAAACTGAATCAATAACTTGATCATTGAAAACAGCTGTAATGTAGTTCTCACTCATATTGCTATATTATAATATATACTATGTAATGTACTGTGTATTATAATTATTGCTTTCATTTTTATCATTTCTGTTAGTAGTTTTATTTTTAAATTTAATTATTCTCTCTCTTCCCTAACTAATAGATTTTCCTTTCTTCCTATTTGATCAGGCTAGCATATGGGTTGGCTCAGTTTTAAATTTTGACTATTAATTTCAATTAGTGCATCTTGCATTGATTGCAGGAGTTTTTCTTACATAATATATAAATAATAGCATATTGTATGCAGTTTTTTTTTTTTTTTTTTTTTTTTTTTTTTTTGTAAATTCCTAAGAAGCCATTGCTGCATACTTAGTAATTAAAAAAAAATACATAACTGTTCTAAATCTTTTAAATATATCTTCTAGGTTGGGACCGTGTTCAGACAATAGACTCTCTACTTCGAAAAGGTGGTTATAAAGGTACCATCAGTAATGAAGTTCGTAAATCCATCCGTCTCACTCGCTATCAAAGTGAGAAGCTCACTGTTAGTTACCCAGAGTACAAAGAGTACTGGCGAAGCCGAAACTGCTAACGCCACGCTCACGCCGCCTGTGTCCAGACGGCGTGGAATTATATACCTCTAAATGGACAGGATTTGTCTTTAAGGAATTGTCAGAAAAATTATCATCTCTACTAAAAAATAATTCTGAAAATATTAACTTTTTTTTTTTTTTTTTTTACTTTCATTCTTTATTAGCTATTCTACATACATCAACCACTCAACTGCCATGCTCAAACTTAAGAGAATATGAATTTTTTGATATCATGTGTTTCAATCAATTATTTTATATCATCTTTTAGAAAAAGATGAATGCAGCTATAAATTTATTTTTTAACATTATCATAATTTGATAGAATTTTTTAACAATTATGCAACCAATTTAGATCATCAAGTGAAGAAAAAAATCCAAATGTAATAATATAAATCATATAGTTTGAAAAGATATACCAGATTAAAAAATCTGCACATTATTGTTTTAAAGTTTTAATGAATAAGTACTTACCTTTGTCAATGCACCTAATACTTTTGTATATTTTGGATTTTTTTTTCATTATTATAACTCATTTGCCAATAATTGATTTTTTAATGTTATTTAGTTATATAAATCAAATAATATGTAAATAACTTTTTTTTCAATTATTAAAATTCAAAATTCACTGAATTGCATTTTAAATTTTCAAGTTGTTGTATATTGTTTATAAATAAATGAATTTCTAGCACTTTCAATGAAAGCTTTCATTAGCCTTTAAAAAAATTTATACGAGTGAATTTTTTTTTTTTTTTTAAATTTTGGATTAGTATTTCTTAATAAATATTTATTTTATTCATTTTTGGTTATCTTACCTATTTCTGAAACACTTCCCTTGAAAAACAACACCTGTGCATCATTAATATGACATAAGAAGTTCATACACATTCAAAGTTAGTAATAAAATATTTACTTTGAACTTCCAAAAGATTTTTAACTTGAAAAACATTAAGTTTGTTTTTAATTTGCTCCAACTATAGATTTTGTTTCTTTATTCCAATTAATAAATAAAAGACAATATATTTCATTGTAGTTAATGATAAGACCTTGCCAAAGTCTTGTAATCATTAGATATCAAGTTTTTAAATATCATACCAGTTTTTTTATAAATATTTCTATTTTTTTGTTGTAGAATGTTTTTCTATGTAGCAATGAATTAATACAATTTGAATGTAAAATTTTCTTTTTATTCATCAGCAAAATTATGTATAAAAATAATAATTATTAATTACTTATATGCATATGTAATCATGAAAAAAGTAATTGAATAGAATTACTTGAATGTAATTGATTTGTGTTAAATTGTTGGATCACTTCCATTTTCATGTAACAAGAATATAAGAAATTATGATAGCAATAAATTTTAAATGTGATTAAATTTTGTTTCTGTAGTATTTCTCATTAATTTCCAAATCTTATGTCTTGTATACATAAATTTAGATTGATGTTTCATAGCCGACAACTTGACCTGTACAGATTTAGGGCACTTAGTATGCTTGTAAAAATCTATTGGGTTTATTCTTAAAGAAGTACTACCAGCATCAGGAATTCCCATGCTGCATCAGTAATCAACAAAGATGGAATGAATGGTTCTTATAGAAAGTATCGGACAAAAGAATGAAACAATCAAATATCTAAAACAAAAACAAAAATGTCAATTCATTAGACTTTATTCACAATTGACCAAACAATAAATGTAGGAGAGGATTGACTGAACAATATTTTTAGACACTGCAAATCATTTCCGTTATTAGATGTTTCTGACAAGTAGCTAAACTGTAAAAGTTGGAAAGGCCAACTGAACCGTATTTTGTTCATTAGACAGTTTTGACCAATAACCAAATAGGAAATTTTGAAAAGGATTGAGGGAATTATATTTTCAGACCTTTGGATCATTTCATTCTTCAGACAATTTCTTTCATTTTAAATCAGCCGAGATGCTACTGCAGGAATAAGTTTATCTTTTAATCAGTTCAGTCATTCTTCATGACTCAACCAAAAGAATAAATTATATTACTTAAAACTGTTCAAAATAACTGAACACTTTTACAGACCATTTTAATATATTTTTAGTATAATCTAAAAGCATTTAATAATTTTCTAATATAAGTACAACCAATTTTGTATTAAATCAATGATACAGTTATGATTTAAAGAAAAAAAAAATTGTCAATAGTGGACTAGTTATTTTAAGGTTTTATTTACTAATATTTTATGAAGTCAAATTATGATAATTTACTTTTTCAGAAAAATATAAGATCAAATTTAAAAAAAAAAAAAACATATTTTTTTAAATGAGAAAATCTGAAAGATTCAATTAAAAAGACTGGTAACTTAAATCAAACGAATTAAATGATTTCTTTGTTAGGTTTTAACCTCGCCGTTTCTTGAGATAGCATAAACATATCTATGCAAAACACGTTTATAAAATACATATTTTTTAATTTGGAATTGGGTCCCTTATCAAATTTTCTTGAATTGTGAACTTTTCATATTAATTTGAAAAAAAAAAAAAAAAAATTATATCTGAAGGGCAACTGCATAAAAATTTTAGTATGTTATAATTTTTGTTCCCTTAACAGTATTTAGTATTTAAAAAAATGTGATTGAATTACAATTTTAATTCTTGAAAAAAATTTTTTTTTGACTGCCGCAAAATAAAAAATTAATTCGAATGTAAAATATTTTTCGTTAAATGAAAGTTTCATCAACATTAGGAACATCAATTATTGAACACCTATATCTCCAAAACTTTTAATCGGATCACAACAAAAAAATTATCATATACTAATTTCATCGTGCTGAAACGATTGCTCTCAAAATCTTGGGTTTCTGTATTGTAAACATTTTGAGTTAGCAGTTAATTAAATTTCTCAGTTGCATAAATGCACCATAAGTTAGTTCCCTTCGAGTCATTTCTAATGATACCACTTATGTGAAGATCTAATGATAATTATAAAAGTTATTAAAGGTGTCACATTTTTTTTTTTTTTTGTAGATGACTACAAAAGTTTTCTAAAAAAATAATTGAAATAATACTTCATTGAACTTAATAACATATAATAAAGTTTAAGGAATATATTAATGTACTATTGTTATTTATTTAAGGAAGTTTTCAGCAAAATATGTTTTATTTACACATTACTAAAAGATAATTTGTGATTTTAGTTGAAAATTTTGGAAACTAATGAGCTAAAGGCCTTTTATACAAGTTTTTAATTTTTTTAAAGTTAAAAAATAACTAAAAAGGATTTTTATTTTACCATATTATGCCTAGATAAAAGTAATTAGATTTTATTCACAGTTCTGTTCCTGAATAAAAATTATCTGCTTGTTTCGCAGATGTAAAAATGTGTACTTGCATATATCACAATCATATTTCTATTTGGTAAATTTTTAAAAACAGCTACACATTCCTTAATGTTATATAGTGATTTATTGGTGCATTTTTTTTTTTTTTTTTTTTTTCATTGAAGAAACATACTTCATTATATTTACAATAGGACCCCGATGGCCAGGTGGCTGGTGCGCTGCACCATGTTTCGGGGTTCGAGTCCCTATTGTGCCATGGATGTTTGTAGTGGTTTGGAATCCCCTTTTAAACTGTAGGTCCCAGTCTAATAAGACCATATAACATTGTGGGAGTAGTGTTACTCACGTCCTTAGCATACCTTCAAGTTACATGTGTCCCGGGTAGTGTTAAATCAGTAACAGTGGTGTAGCCCTTGCTTATGACATAAAGATTAACTGTCTCTGTATTGCCAGCTGCATTAGAACAATAACATATTCACAAACCATTAACTTTTAAAGTACCAGGGTGTGTAGTTTGGTTTGTTGCTCTACAAACCTTTTTTGCACACCTTAGGCTAATTAGACTGGGATCTACAGTTTATGATAGATTCTGAACCACTAACAAACATCCACGACACAACCAGGATTCGAACCTGAAGCCTGTGGTACCAAAAGCCAGAGCACTTGCCAATTGGCCATCAAGCCGGAAGGGGCTTTAAATAAAAATAATCATAATGCTCCTTCTTTCTCTTTCCTTTCTACTAGTAATGATCTCCTCATTCCCAACGTTTTCCCTTCTTGTAGTCAATCTATTGATTGATTGATTTATATTTTGTTTCGTAATTGTGTAAAGTGACATTCAACTGTGAAGTTGTCTGGCGAAAATTAAAAGGATGCAAAATAAATATTTTGCACTAAAATATGCATAATCAAATGGGAGAAAGCAGACAATTTGTTTTGAAAAATGCAATATTTTTATGTTGAAGATAACAAAATAAAGGTCAAGCAAACCAAAATAAAAGGCTATTCTTAAGAAATTTGGTGGTCAGGGAAAGCAAGGAGATTCCCATCTCATTGTTTAAAATTAAAAACAAGTTTCACATTTTTAATATTAAATCTGTATAAAAATGATATTAGATGGATGATACATCAATTTTAGAAATTTCAACACTAGTCTGCATGTCATTTCTTCAATTTACCCTAAAAAGCTTCCTGTTCATATCACAACATTAAATTTTATTGTCTGGCTCATAAACTTTACTTTATTGATTAATAAATACATACTTTTTTTTCTTTATCTTTTAAAATTGAACTTTCCCTAAAAATGGAGTCAAGTATTGTATGTTTAGACATTAATACATTATAATGATAACTATATACAACAATATTTTATAATTTGGGAAATAATGGAAGCGTATGTGAATGTAAATAATGTTTTGAATTATAAATTATTTTTTTTATGAAACGTTGTTAAAGAATAAAATATACTTTACTCAAGAAAAAATGATACATATAATATATCAGCTGTGACAATTCTGTAATTAACATGCTTATTTTGTATCTTCAGTGTCAATTGCTGAAGGATAAAAATATAAATTCAAAAAAATTAAAAATTATTAATTTAAAATGTATTTTGTATGAGTATAAATGAATTGTATAAGTATAAACGAGTCCCACAGCTTTAGTGACCAAATGAATAATATTAGAATTCAATATTTTACAATAGAAAACATTAAAAAACAATATAACAAAAATTTGATAGAGGAATTTTTTAATATATTTATATTCTAATTTACAAAATATAATTTAAAATTCATTTCATATTTATAAAATTAAAAAAGAAACTTTGTTTTTCAAATGTAACTAAAGATGCTGCCACTATCTGAATAGTGGAAGAAACAAGAATAAATCTTCTATTTTTTGCAACTATCTTCATCCAAAGATAAAACAATTCCCGTGGAGCTCGATGAATAGAAGGTATTGGGTAAGTTAAAAGCTTGTCAGCCATATAGAAGCCTATAATGGGAGATATGATTAAAGGATAGGCTACTCCAAGGGCTGCTTGAATAATACCAGCTTTAGTTGTAATGCATAAACTACAGCTGTCCCTCTCCAATATTTTTCTTGATATATAATTAGAATGAAATACATCTGTCAGGGTATATGCAAGTGCAGTCACAGGTATGTAACAAGTGCCTCGAACATGTGGTCGCAATTTCAAGTGCTTGCGAACCTCGTGCATCACAAAAGCACCACTTACAGCATTCATAATTCCAAGGACATCATCACCAAACTTGAAGGCCCATCTGAAATAAGAAATATTATAAGCTGCATTATGATTCTGGAAATGTCTTTATTCTTGATTTTAACATACTGTATGATTAAGATCTAGTATTAATAGAATGAATTCAACTTTATTTGAGAAGCATAATATTATAATTTTTTTTTTTTTTCAAAGAATACAGAGCAAGTAGGTTTTAAAAAGAAATAATCTGCCAAGGTTATGCAAATTCCGTTCTTTTTTAAAACTTTCATTAGTTAAAAATTATATAAACATGAAGTGATTTATTAACTAAATATAATGTTTCACTGTAGAATTTAGCAACCATTTATCGATGTAAAAAAATTTTTAAATTCAGTCAACTGAAAAATTGGTTTTCTTAAAATGGAACATAGTTAACAATTTTTGAATAAGCAGTTAAAAATTGTTACAGTTTGATATTCTTCACATAGTCTTTTTATTGAATTTTTAATATTAAACTCAAATTGAATTTTCCTAATTTCCCTACATTAATACATCATTCTATTATTAACAAAAAATATTTTTGAATGATTTTAATTAAAATTTGTTTAAATTCATAATTTACAATAATAAAAAATGGAAAATCGTTTTTACAAACTGCATTTAGAAAGTTATGCAAAAACAGATTCTAAACTAATTATATTCAGCAACCATTATCAGACTTAACAAATTCATTTAAGAATTAAATACAGAAACGTCAATCTCAGAGGAGACTTTTTTAGAAGAATCTCTGATAGTCTACTGTAATTTTCATAAATCAATATTAAACTTTTCTCCTTACTTACAGACATCGCAGACTAATAATCTTTTTTGATAATAGTAACAATATATTTGTGCACATTATTGAATTAGATTGAATGTTACATTGCCAACTATTAAAAAAAGATTGTACAACATTTATTTTTTTTTTTAATTTTCATTTGGAAACTACAAAAAATATGCAGCAGTTAACATTGTTGTAAATATGATTAATTATTTAATCAAATAAAGAAGAATGGTTAAATAACAATTGTCCATAATCGCAAAATTAATTCATCTCTTATATAAAGCAAGAAAATGTGGGTGCATTGGCATGAAGAATAATTTGCAAAATGGCATCATTAATCTTGATGTCATCTTATTCATATTTGTGATTTACATTTACTATTGAATATTTTTCAATAGGGAAGACTGTTTTGAGTGTAGGAAATTTAAAAAAAAAAAAAAAAAAAAAATTTAATGTTCCATACACAAGTTTAAAATTATTCTAATTTTAAATTCTTTTTATTTATTTTCACTTTGCCAAACTATATTACATATTTGTAATTGCTGTCAATCTTTTGATACAACTTTCATCCATTAGAAATGCTCACAAGAATTATTTTTTAAATTGAAAAATCAATTCATATTTTGCATAGATATTTTACTTGAGAGTGGAATTTATTTAAACTTACTAATTATCAAACAAAAATCAGTATAATTCAAAGCAAATTACATATGAAATCAAATTAATAGATTACAGATTTCATATCTTCTAAATTGGTGCTCTTTCTACATTAAAAGTCGGTCCTCTATGGATACTAAAGGTGGCCCTCTGTGAATTATTCATAAACTTCCTTATTTGTGAGCTCACAAATATGCCCTCATTTATTTTAGCTTCAATAATCCTAGGGAATTTGTTCTTTAAATACACAAAAACCCATATCACTTTTAACCATCGCCTTAACACATTTTTTCATTAATACTAATTTAAGGAAGATATGCATGTTAAGTATGTTTTGTAAGTGGTTGAGTGGTAAGTTTTTGTAAGTGGTTGAGAAGTTACAAACTGTCCATACTATTGGAATGGCATTAAAAATGGCATATCTTGAAACTTTCCATAAGCCAACCACTAAGTAATGTTTTTACAAGATGCACAGCAAATATGAAGGCCCAAGATATGTCCTGATCCCTGATTTGGCACATGAAATAAACTTCATAAAATCTTTGGAAGTATTTATAAGGAAGAAATGAGATTACCAATAAATGCTCAATGAATCTAGTTAATAGAAAAGTATCCAGACAGAAATGCATCCATGCATCCTTACAGAAATGCATTGATTTCCCAAATAAAGTGTAAAAAATTTCCCATTGTGAGGATAATTATAATTTACAAAATAATACACAAACATATTTTATCCTCAGAAGATTACCAACTTATTTGATTTAGCACAGATTAATGCCTTTTTTTTTTTTTATTTGTAGCAATTGAAATTTTTGATTCTTATTTAAATGGAAAGAAAGCCTTTATTTACAAACAGTAAAAAAAAAAATCTTATAATAAACCACAAATACATTGTAATCCTTCAATTCAAGAGATTAAGCATTCACTAGATAAAAATAATTTACCAATATTTCAAATAATTATATAGTGCTTAAAGAAAAAGTATAAAGGATACATAAAACAATAAATGCCAGCACAAAGAAATATCACCTGTAACGACTGACTTTTCAAAAAAAAAAAAAAAAAAAATTACAAACACTTCAAAACCATACAGCACATATGTTTTTACAGTTAGAAGATAAGTAAAAACTTAAAGAATTGGATAAAAGAAAGCAGCAATGTTCCATACTAAATGTAATAAAGTAACATTGTTATTTTATTACATATTTATAACAGTTATCTAATTAAAATACATTTAACATTTTAAAAAATTGAAATCATCAAGTTTATAAATAAATAAAATAAATATTCAAATAAAATGGAAAATATCCTTACATTTCTGATGCTGGTTTCCATGTTCTGATAAGGTTTATATTAAATTCTTTGACCATTCGTTTAGTGACTTGACGTTTTTCACCAGGGCTTGTTGGTTCATCCATTTTCAATTTTTTGTTTGACTATAGATAAACAATATTAAGTCATTAAAGTTTCTTGTAAATATCTACATACTTATTTTTTTTTATTTTTTTCAATATTTATATATTACACATTTACTGCAAGATGCTTGGGTTTTTATAAAAAAATTAAATTTACACTGTGCAAAATGAAAAACAAAAAGTATTTTATTATGATTATTTATGATGAATTTGCTGATATTGGCAAGAGACTTTAGGAAATTTTTAAAAATAGCAAGAAATATACAATCTGCATGATATATTCATGTTTTAATATACGCATTTTTAATAAAAGCAGTTTCTTTTAACAAATAATCTATACAATTCTTGTTGTTAATTTTATTTGAATCTTATTAATTTTAAAAGAATTTTAATCAACTTGTTTTGGAAAATAATTTGTGATTAGACTTTATGGAAAATCAATAAAAATAAAAATTATTATATCTATTATCAAGAATTTAATTTTATATATACATATTAGAAAATTACACATTATATTAGTTTAAAATTAATTTTAATGTAATTTAGATTTGGCTAATCAAATAAATAAATAAATATTTTTATATGAAAAATCATGAAAAAGTATAATTTTTTTATTATCATGATTTGATAATTAACACAAATATTTTATTTTGGATTCTGCTACAAGATAACAAAAACCAACCCAATCATTTTAACCACTTAAATCAATTTAGTAAAAAAAGTTGTTTTAATATAATTATATAAAGAACAAAAATTAATTATTGAATTATGCTTGAAAATTTGTTTCAAATATAGAGGTATTAATTTCAAATGAGATTTCTCAGATAATTTTCAGAAGTTTTTATGCTTGTCAGTAGTGTCGACAAATACACATCACTTCAAAATTGAAATGATTACCAATATATTGTTATACTAGCATAGATAAAAGTTTTATATTTTTTGTTGTTATACCAGCACAGATAAATTTTCACAACTGTAGCTGCAACATATAATATAATCAAGTAATGTAGCAATATTTTAAAAAACTATCGAAGTTTTCGTAAAGGCTTTATTCAACTAATACAAGTATGCCGAAATTATTACAGCTTAGGTTTAACATAGGAAAAAAAGTAATTTTTAAAATAGATTAAGTAGCACAACATTTGAAATGAAAATATCAGAACAAAAAATTTATAACAATACTAAATTTATCCATTCAAGTCTTTTTCTCCTTTAACTAAATAATTCAAAAACAGAAAACAAAGGCAGGGAAATCTCCCAAAAAGACAGAGGCCACAATAATGTATAGCTCCTCTACTGACAAATATCAACCAAGTTTTGTTTTAGGTGGAGAACATTGAGTAGAGATAGTTAAAAATGTAAAATGTTTTAATATTGTTTGAATAAAAGGCTAACAGCAGTCATCAATTTTTGACATTCATATGTGATACATTTATTATTAACAATTAATTGTATGTGGTTAATACACAAGTACCATTTGTTTCTGTAGAAATTTTTTCTATAGAAATCGTGGATAATTTATAATAGTTGGCATCTGTGTTAATATTCTTTAAAATGGTCAACTGATATGGGCTGGTTGCTTGATGTTTCCTTGGTTATGTGTCATACAAATATAAGCACAAATTACTTTTAAAAGATATCCCTTTCCTTTTGTTTATAAAATTTATTTTTCAGATTATTATGCTACATGTTGATGAGTTCAAACTGTATTAATTTAAATCTTCTTGAACAAAATTGTTACTAAATAAATTCAGAAATTTCTTGAACATAAAAATAAAACAAATATTAATTTTTGTTTTCTAGATTAAACTTTTGAATCAACAACTGAAAATTTTTGGCAATTTGTAAAAACAACATATTAATTGAAACAACAAACAAACAGCATATTAGTTGAACAGCAAGTTTAAATTAAAATAACACTTAATGAGATGCCAAATGAATAAAGGGGTTGCAAAATCCCCGATTTAAACCATAACACAGCATTTTGAACCCAATGAAAAAGAAATTTCGAAATGGAATGGAATAGAATGTAGAGAGGCATTTCAAAAATCAAAGTGAAGAGTAAGATTTAAAATTAATATATATATATATAATGAATGTATTATTTTTAAGTATATAATCTTACTTTCGATTTTGTATTTTCAATTGCTGCCCCCTTAAAAGTTTCACAATTTCAGGGGATTGGAGTAAGGCAGCTTTCTTTTCATTCAGAATTTCTTCTAATATCGAATTGTTCATATAATCTGCACCAATATCGGTTGAAACATCTCGCATAGAACTTGAGCAAGCGCAACTATCATTACTAGATCCCTCAGATTTAGTCGAGCTAACTTTACTCACATAGTCTTTTTCTGTGTTAGCAGACACTGAAATTTCGGAAGAGGCTGAGCTTTGAGGCAGTGATTCGTTGACAAATTCAGAATTAAGATCAACTATTGATGATGTTGAAGATTTTTTTTTAGTACTTTTTGATTTTGACATGCCTCTAAAATGCTGGTGCAAAATAAATATAAATAATTACCTAAAATATAGAATTGAAATTCAGTTTTATGATGAAAAATCCTTATAACATCGGTAAATACTTGAAGGAGTTTAAATAGGATTATTCACATTTGGTCTATTTTAAATTTATCCAATTATGTAAGCGAACCGAATGAAATAAATTATTTACACAAGAAAGAAACAATCACTCAATTAAATACCAAGCTATGACTTTTATAGGTTACAACAAATGTTATGACGAGGATTATGGTTTCGGAGGAGTTGACATTATTTTTCAATAGAGAGTGGAGAATAGAAATATTATTTTCGCTGTGAGATTGTTAACGAAATTGAGTTATTTCATTTTTTATTATTGTTGAAATAAAATAGAAAAATTAATTTCAAAAAAGAGAATTTAAATTAATTTTTAAAAAAAGTTCAATATTTCAAGAGAGAAAACGGTTATTTTAAAAGGGGGCAAGAGCAACGGACGTTCAATTTTGGAATATCTCTGCAGCGATAAATGATTATAAACTACCATTTAATAGTTTATTTATAGGTTATGACGGTGTGATTTTCACAAGGAGTTCATTTTGTAGAATTTATTTCGATTTATCCATTTGATTTACGTCAAGGTTCCCTGTTGGTATATATTAAATTTCTTTTTTAAACTTAATTTTCAATGCAGGTAAGCCCCCTGTATTTGTATTTATTTTTTTTTTCTATCTAAGTTTTCGTTAGTAAATTCATGTAAAACTGCAAGGCCACTTTCAGTGTGGACGAGTTTGAGTTTATTACAGCATCATCGATTACAAACCCTTGTAGCGTACACCTATT
>BPLR01015080.1:0-112449 GCA_021605095.1 Caerostris extrusa
GATTCTGCAAACCACTTGCTTGAGTCCGGTTATATTCTTGCCTTTTATCTTGTAGGAATGTTCACGCTTTTACTTGAGTGTTATGCTTTTATATATGAGAAAAGGAGAGGCCTAATAAGAGAATCCTACAGCACATCAGTAGTGAATTCCTTACTATAAGCGCCATTTGTTTGTTCCACTTGGAAATTTTGGATTGTTCAGATAGCTGTTATTATACATTGCCAAAAAAAATTTTTGCTTTTTGGGCACATGTTACGGGTTTCCTAGGTTATTATAGCCAGGGAGATTGTGCTCTGGGGTTTGAAAGGCTTATTCCATATATTGTCTGACTCTGTTTTCCTTTATTATGTTTTATGCTTCCTCTTACCTTATTTTATCATGTCCCATTCTTACTTTGCCATACAGCGTTTTGCATTCTGTGAAATTTGTATTCTCGAGGGTATTACATACAGTGTCAGAGAAGACTTGTGCTTCCAGTATCAAAAAAATAAAACATGGAGAAGTCTCTCAGTTTTTTTCAGTTACGCCTTATACAAAAAGCTTCCTGAACCTGGTGCTTTCCCGATATGAACCATTGTCTCTTTCATGTGAAAAACTTCTAAAAGTTCTTATGAAAAAAAATATCTCTATTCTACCATGAAGAAGACTTAAAAAAAAATGCCAGCATAGAGATTCATAAGCATTATTGATTTTGAAAAGAAAACATTCCTTTTTAAAAAACGAAATATCATGCTCATGATTCCCTCTAGAAGACTTATTATATATATCGTTCTTTTCATGGACTGAAAAATGGAAAATGAAAGTTACATTAATATGGAAGTCCCAACATGAGGTTTTCTTATTTATTATTCCTTTAGGATCTCATGTAAGTCTTAGGGAATACCTCTATATATCATTGAAAATCTTTATCTTGCAAAATCAAATTATGAGAGTAATGCGCATCCAAAAGGAATGTTCCTTTCCTGTTGAGAAGCAGTGTCAAACCATGTTGCATCTATGATTCATCTGGAAATTTTACATTTGTTATTGTTTTCTCTGTCTCTATAAGACCACCTTTCATGATTTCTTATATCTGAAAGTAGCGCCCAGTATTTGGGACTGGTCTGGAAACCTCAGGTTAAGATCAAATGTGATTTTATATTTGTGCTAATTTTGAGTATTGTATTATTATTTCACAAACTTAGCATTTGGTGCATTCACACATTAGCCTGGCCCAAGTGCCTACTTTCCAACATCATTTTTCGTTTGGGGACAATGCAACAAGTCAGCAATAAGAACAAAATTCAGAAATAACACAATTCATTTCGTAAAAATAAATAACTCATTTCGTTTTCTTTGTTTTTCATAAATGTCTGAAGTATAAACTAAAGAAGAAATAAACATAAGTATATTCAAGCGAAGTGATCACTTCTGCTCTGCTAACAGAAAGTACCCTACATTTTCAACAAGTACATTACCTCTTAGAGATCAGCTCCCAATTTAGCTTTTTGAAGAGTTCTAATATTTTTGACTTATCTCATAAAAATATCTGATAATTGTTCTAGTTTTCAATGCATTTTAAAAAAATTTTATATTAATGTTTCCTTGAGTGATCATCTTTGGAATTCAAATTCGGCAAGTTCAAGCAGAAATATATTATAGAATTTTCATGTTAAACTATTTTGCATACATGTGTTGTTTTTTTTGTTCTGCCACCAATAAAAATATTTTTATCAAAAGCTGTTTACCAACTATCTTTATTTAAACAAGTATTAGTTATGATTTTTAGTATGTTGAGTTTTCCATAAAAATTGATTTTAAGACTTGATTTATAAGGCAAAAATGTGTAAGAAATTGTTTTGAACAATGTGTATTCTAGAAAATTCAATTTCTTCAGGAATACATTAAATATTGTTTACTGATTTACAAAAAGTGTGTTATCTACAAGAAGTTGGAAATTCACAAGATTAAAATTTGTATATTATTAAAAGTACTTAAAATATCTATTCTAAAAGATGGACTTTTCACAAATAGTAACATCAAATGCAAATTCTGAAAATTTTTTAATTTCTGTTTATTAAGTTTTTTCCCTTCATATGCTGTGCTTTAATAACTGTAGCATCTTTTAAGAATGTGTTTTGTCTTTTCATAAAAATGCATGTCAACATGCAATCTCTAAAATCAGCTAATTTTTTGATAACTTTAAGAGGAGTACTTTGGTTTTCAAAAATACTTGTATCAAAGAAAGGGTATTTTCCTGGAGTCTTCATAAAAGTTCGTCAAGACCCTGAGCTTAAAAGAGCTGAACAACTCACATGTAAAAAATGGTTCATTCCAATCTCAATGGTACTTGGCGTCGTTCTTATATATTGTAGTGCAATAAGAAATGTTGTTCCATCTAAGTGTGTTCTATTGTCTATATGCAGGATTTACTTGATCACAATTGATCGTCTGATCATTTGTTCACTCTTGCCTTATTTATTATATGTATGAAAAAAACCTAGGTGCAAGTCAGAAATGGAGAGAGAAGCATTCACCCACAGTATAAATAATTCTCTAGAAAATTTCTCCTAAATGAAATGAAAATATGAATACCTATAAAGTTTTCAATATTAATTTTTAAAAATTTTTGATACTTATCTATTAAGTTAATTATTATGAGGGGCATTTATTTTTAGTGTAATATATTGTTTATTTTATTAAAACCTAATTGTTATTGTTAATGCAATATTTTCAACACTTGGGCTTTGCTTCATGACTATATATTGGAATATCCACTTGCTTGCTGTGAATGTGATTTACCTAAACCAAACATCAATAAGCATGGATTTCTACCTGTTATACCTCTCTGAATTAAAAATATCTCAGATAAAATAGGTACTATTTGACAAAGCTATATAAAAATCTAAACACTTTGATTCATTCAAATCTGAAGTAAAAATTGCATAAAAATATCATGTAAAAATTATTTTTAAACATCATGTGAATATATTGTGTATATTTATTTCTTTTATATAGATCTTTTTCCATTATTTTTTTTTTGTTTTGAGTTCCCTTTTTTTATATTTTTGGTTCATATCAAACAAAGTTTTAGACAAATGATCTCTACCTTTAATTTTTTTTCATTGAAAGGATATTGTTGTGTATGTTTTCTATTTATAGTGTTAAGAAAATGTTTTATGTTATATTTGCTCTTTTTTGTTGAATTATTTTTTTGTGCTATTCATTCTTTAAATTGTTTAATTTGTCTGACTTAATATGTTAAATGCTTTATTTTTAAAGAATTTTCCAAATGTGCACTTATAAGGCAAGAAGAAACTATTTATGATCTTAGCATTAGAATTATTGAATGTGCTTTTGAGCTTCTTGGCTGCTGGACTTTATGAAACTTGTAAATCTCAGGCAGAGTGCAATTATTTACTTTTACTTGATGGATACCTTGTAGAAGAAATATGGTAACTTTTAGGATAGCCTTGAAATTCTGTAAAGAAATGTAAAAACATATTGGTTCCTTCCAAATTGGTTTTCAATGTTAAATCTGGTGATATATTTATCACTGCGGGTATTAGCAGTTATAGCAATGTGCATCGACGTTTGTTATTAAATAAAACATTTGTTTTTTAATCTTTTGTTTGTTTTGATATCTTTACCGTAAATTAAATGAGGAGATGGGCCTCTTTCAAATATAGATGCATAAATTGCTCTAAAGTTCTTCAGTAAAGGTGTCATTTTTATGTGGATTTTTATTGTTTTATATTCTGAAATTTAAAACTAGTGTAAAACAAATTTAATGTAAAAGAATACCTATTTTATAAACAAAACCTATGTGTACAAAATTATTATGTACATTATTTTATGTACAAAATTTAATGTAAACTATACTTTTTAAACATACTGTTCTCAGGGAATCCATTATATATAGTATTTTCACCATAATTATGTGTTTATTATACACATAATAAACACAATTAAACACAATTAAGATTGAAAGTTTTTTAAAGATAGCCACTCAGTAGGGGTAAGAGACCGCGCATAGGAAAATGCTAATTATGTGTTTTTAAAACATGTTATAAAACATTATTATGTATTTTCACATAATTGGCTGAAGTTTATTCTGACAATAAACACTTGAGAACAGTGTGTTTTAAAAAGTAGTTGTAGTATAGCATTTTCTTGTAGTATGTCTTATCTAGATACTGAGCATGCTATCTTTTCCTTTTCAATCTTTCAACTGTATGATAATTGTGATTTTTATAGATGGAGAATCAGAATCAAACATTTCTTTTAAAGGTCAGTTTTAAAACTGACTTTCTTTTATAAAATATTTTATATTTTCTAAAAATTTACTAGAAATTATCTGTAAAATTGAATATTATGGATGTTATTTGATGATCAAGACACATCACAAATAAAGTGTTCAAGAGCTCATTCCATTAAAATAAGATTATATTATTAAATTAGCCTTTGACAAGGGCAGTGGGGCTCTGCCTGCACGCCTTTCAAAAACCAATACCAAACGTGACAAAACATAAACCCTGACAAATCGTTAGAGAGAGAGTGTAGTAAGTAGAGAATGCATAAAGGCTGCTGCGAAAAGTTTGAAAATGCTCACTTCAAAGTAATTCAATTCAATACTACAACCAGGAGCAAAAACAGATACTGCTTTTTAGCGGCATACCAAGTAGTGTTGAAATACTTTTCTCAGCACCGAGGCTTATAAAAAATTATCTTGGATCAACCAAAGAAGATCTTAAATATGGTAGTATTCTATTGTTTAGGGGGGATTGAATGTATTACAAATATAGCATCTTTGTGCTAAAATGTATAATTTTCTTTTGCTTGCCTTCTATTCTATAATACTTTGGTATGTGTTAATTTGATACTATTATTTTTTGTAAGCACTTAATAGAATGTCCTTTAAGTAAGTGCCAATTTTTATAGATATAAAAAAGCCATTGAATTTATTTTACAAATTCTCTTAAAATCCATTAGTAAAGATTATAATATCATAAAAGTACTAAAAAAAATCAAGAGTTGGTATAAGAAGTCTCAGCTGGGGGGTCTCAATATATAACAGACTCCAATCTCATTTAAAGTACCAAGAAAGAGACGCACTGTCATTCTACTTCTTTTGAAGATGCAAATGCCTTGACAAAATCTAAACTTATCATTCCTTCTAAGATCAAAACTAAATACCATATTACAGAATGACAGCAAATGCTTTCACAAGATTGGCAACTGCCCTGATGACTTGTTTTTGTTTGTCTAATCTATTCAGATATCTTAGCTAAGATTTTCTTGGGGGCAACAATGCAAAAGAAATAAGTATTCTAATCTCATAGAATGTGATATTTCTTCAACTTTATAACTCACAGAGACATACTACTGTGCCTAAAAAGTAAGACCATTTTTTTTTTTTTTTTTTTTTTTTCAAAAACTCTTTATTTATTCTTCAAATGCTGCTTTGAACTGTTTATACCACTTCTAAACATTTTTTCCGATATAGGAATGCCTTCTGCTACATTCTATACGTTTCCTCAAACGAAATTTAATGCGAGTTCTTTGCTCAATTAATTCAGGCATTTCAAAAATCGGCGGAATCCGTTTTAGCGTCTCACAAAGCCAAGCACTAATGAATATTTTGACGTCAAATTTCACACAAATGTCAAGGGCAGTGCCAGCAACCTAAAAAGAAAAAAAATTGAAATTCCGTACAATTCCATTTAAAATTTTCAGCCCCGGAAATTTTAAATTGATAATTGGTCTTACTTTTTGGACACAGTAGTATAATGCTGAATACTTTTTTTTAATTGCGTTGAAAACTGGGTCGTAGCCACCATGTCTCTGTGAGTAGCCCAATACAAACTAGGCTTAAGTAGGCATGCCGTGGGGGCTGAACCGATGAACGCTGTACTCATTTAGCACTACCTATGGAGCATGTGTAACTTGGAAGATATGTCACGGATGCGGGTAATGCTACCCCCTTAACGTTCATATTAGACCGGGACCTAAGGTTTAAAGTGAATTCACGAACCACACCACTACAAACATCCAGGGCGCCACCGGGACTCGAACCCGAAACCTGTGGCACCAAGTGCCAGAGCTCTATCCCTCGGCCTTTAGGCCCCTAATGCTGAATTCTGCAAATTCTGTCTGTTTTCATGGCACAAATTTTTTCTCCTTCTCCGTTAGCAGCAAAACATCACGGATTTTTAAATTTTATTTATTATGTTCAGGAACAATGAGAATCGAGTGTGGCGTTCTACGCTTTTACAGATTATGTACCTTTTATAAATGTATCTTCAAATAAATCAGTTCATTTAATCAAATTTTTTATATCGGGCCTAAATGGCCGAGTGACTAGCGCTCGGTACCAAAGATTTCGGGTTCCAGTCTCGGCGGTGCCATGGATGTTTGTAGTGGTTCGGAATCCACTTTAAGCCGTAGGTCCCGGTCTCCTATGGCTGTAAGAGCATTACTGAGCAAAAAGTCAGACTTCTACCTACGGGTGCTCCTTCACAACAGAAGCTGCTTCCTTCCCCTTCAACCATGAGTCTATACGGGTTCGTGGGCTTTGTCTAGATTAGATATCTACCAAGTAGGATAAGTAACATTTTTAAATCGAGAACAATAAAAATAGAATTTCCAAAATTACAGATTGCCGAGAATACAGATTTTTTTAACATTAAAGCTCTCATAGATAGTTAATGCTTCCATAGCAGTAAACATTGCACTCGTTGCCATGGCAACCCTAAGCCAACTAATCACGGAAAATCTGGTTTTTTTTTTTAATGCTGTGTTCAATGTCTTGATAGCTAAATGGCTAAGTTCTGGTATTTGGTACCATAGATTTCGAATCCTGCCGTTGCCGTGAATGTTTGCTAGTGGTTAGAATCCACTTAAACTGTAGGTTCCCGGTTAATTAAACAATTAACCCTAAGTATACAAAAGAAGAGGATCGAGCAACAAACATCAAAAGTCTTCTTTTTTTAAGCCACAAAGAATCACGGGTCTTTTAACTTAGGGGTAAAGCGTTCACTGGTCACTCGCCGTTCGACCCCTTGACGGAAATATGGCTTTATTGTGGACGGGCACAGCAAAATTTGACTGAAATTTTGTTCTTTACTTTTACGTTCTTTAGAGTTTACGTCCTTTTTACTCCATAAATATATTTTCAGAATCCTTTGTACATATAATAATATTTTCAATTAGAAAGTATTGTTGTTTCTTATCCCACTTGATAGACATCTAGATCAAGCCTACGAGCCCGTATGGACTCATGGTTGAAGGGGAGGGGGCAGCTTCTGTTGTGATGAGGACCTGTAGGTAGAAGTCTGACTTATGGCTCAGTGACTCTCTACAGCCATATGAGACCGATACCTACGGTTTAAAGTGGATTTCGAACCACTACAAACATCCATGGCACAGCCAGAACTCGAATCCGAAACCTGTGGCACAGACATTCAGGCTCCTTAGAAAGTAGTAATTTTTCCAGTCCAATATAAGGTATCATAAAATATAGTGATAAGAACAGCGTTCAACATATGGTAGGGAAGCCAGTTCGTTTAGAGCAGTTTATCTTTTATTCCGACTGTGTCACAAGCAGCGATGATATCGTTTATTCAATATCGGGAATAAATCATCTGTGTCTTAAAACATTCATCGTGAATATTTTCCAAATACATTATCATAATCTCTACAATATTGATGAAGCAGAAATTAAATGCAAATATCACCCTCTCGAGAAAAATTAAAAAAGACCTCATCCACAGCCATAATTCTTACCTTTATTCCAAAATCCTTTATTAGTACATAATCAGCATTTGTAATTCTAATATTGCTTGTGTATTATTATTATTGTATATTAATATTTATTAATGCATAGACGGTTTCTATTTTGTACACCATCCAACTCTGCTCAACTTATTAGGCAAGTCAATGGAATAAATCTCTTATCTACCAGCAGGATTGTTGATTAGGATTTAAAATTTCCAGTAATCCTCAACAAATCTTTTATTGTTATTGTTTAGTCGACAGTAACATCTAGACCAGGAATGGGCAAACTACGGCCCTCCGGAAGATTCTATCTGGCCCGCATTTAGAATTTTAATTTGCTGGTCCGAAGCAAATTAAAAGAAATATATATTATATATCTATATACTTTGATTAAATGTTATTTTTGTCTTCCTTTTTTCCAAAGGACTGATGATCTTTTTACTTTCTCTATTTTTGTTCTACAAAAAATAAATCGACTTTTAAACTAAAACTTAATCTGTTTGCTGGGCAGCTAGGTTAGAACGACTTGTCTCATTTCCCGAGGTTAAATTCAATATCCTCAGTAAATGAAGAGAAGCTTAAGAATTATGAAGATGACTTGAAAAAACTGCATTTTGAGTTCGAACGCAGATTTAAATGCCATTCAAACAGAATTGGATATTTTTATCATGCCTTTCAACGCAAATTGTGAAGCAGTGAGGTCAGATTTGCAGGTTGAATGAATTGAGTTGCAATTTAACAATCATCTCAAGCAGTTGTTTCTAAATATGCCAAAATTAGAGTTTTACAAATCATTATCGAAAGTAAGTTTCCCAAATTTAATGTCTCTCGCCCAGAAAATCAGCTATGTTTACTTCATCTCATATATGTGAACAAGTGTTTTCAACTATGAACCTTAGAAAGAATTATTTCTGAAGTAGACTGACAGATGAGCATTTAGCCTCGTCCTTAGCATCAGTGTTTCACACTTCGAACCTCAATATAAGGAACTTTTAAAAATGAAATCGTAATTTCCTTCATCTCATTAACATATTTAAATTGTAACACTTGTCTATTGTTTTTAAAATTTTAGAAAAATTTATCTTGGCCCACCAAACTTTTTTTTTTTTTTTTTTAAATTTTTGCCCGCGACCGAAAAGTTTGCCCGTCCCTGATCTAGACCAAGTCCATGAACCTGTGAGGAGTCATGGTATAGGGTAAAAAAAAAATGCAGCTTCTTTCTGTCCTTGACTTGGCGGCACATAGACTGGGTACCCAAAGGGGGAAGTCCGTCTCCCCCTTATTTATACCCCTGGGCACATGGATACTCATTTTAGTCACCTTTTACGATATGCATGGGCTACAGTGGGGCTATTCTAACCCTGAACCACATGGAAAGTCATTTTATTTTATATGATCAGCTTTCAATACGTATCTTTTCGAGGAATAAGATAACGAGTACGAAATTCCTAATCTGAATATTTTCAAGGAGTGCAATTTTTCGTACAATTAACTGTATGTTTAATTTTATTACTTGCGTTACGAATTTTAAAGGATTTTAACTAACTGATGTGATTATATGTTTTCTATTTGGGTGTAGTGAGACCTTAAGGCTAATCAAGGAAAATAAAAAAATATATAATAAACATAATCTTAAGTAATTGCTGTTTTTTTTAAAGTCCAATCCAGGTTGCAATCAATTTTTGCTTGCTAATGCTAAACTGCTTAATCAATGCTGTATTCAAATCTCAATAAGATAACTTTTTCACTAAAACTTCGCCCGGTGTGGATAAGGGTCAGAATAGCCCCACTGTAGCCCATGCATGTCTTAAAAGGCGATTAAAATGGGTACCCAGTGTCAGGAGATATAACCGGGTAGGGTAAAGGCGGACTTCTCCCTTTGGGGGTCTCATGTCTTTGTGAAGCAAGGACAAAAGAAGCTGCATTTTTTAATCCTTTATCATGATTCATCACAGGTTCATGGACTTGGTCTAGATGTTGCTGTCGATCAAGTGGGATAAGAAACAACAACACTAGATCCTCTCGTACTTTTAATGAGTATGCTATGCTAACATATTTATCGCCAAAAATATGGATTATGAATTTTCTTAAGATGAGTTATCAGAAATTTTAATATTTAATTAATAAGGAGTAGTTACGTGCAGAATTACAAATTTTCTCTAATAAACACTGGAGTTCATTATTATATAATTTATGAATAATGTTAAGGTTTTTGCAGTTTTGTTTCACTATAAATCATGGGGCATTAACAAATTACAATTGTTTAACTCACTTCGCTGTAAAAAACATAAAATTAGAGGGCAAAGATATAAGATCCTATCAAAAACAACAGAAAGCAAGCTCATTCTATGCATTTCTATCACCATACTCCATTTGACGAGCCATCTGCATCGCATTGGCGTTTTTGATACTCAAATTGCCCCAGGCTTCAGTTTCGAATCCTGGCGGTGGCATAAATGTCTGTGAGTGGTTCGGAATCCACTTTAAGCAGTAGGTCCTTGTCTGATTAACCTAAATTGTGCAAAAGGGACCGTACAGAGACAAACCAAACCTAACCCAAATTGGCCGCTCTGTGGTAAAGACAAGTTCAAGGATAGGCACCATATAGCAGGATGGCCGGCCTTGCGTGGGGACTGAGAGGTGAAGAGATATTGGAGCACTAGAACTTTGCTGATGAGGCATTGACATTTTCCTTTTATTGTTTTCTTTTCTTCATATGTGTGTTTTACACTGTTTTGATCGTGTAAGAGTTTGTCATTTTCTCTTGCCATTGTAAGTAAAAAAAATTGTATATCACCATAATTCAATGACAAAAATGTAAAATACGCATCATAATTTTTGTTAAGAATGCGTGTGCTGTTAATATAAATACTTATGTTACTTTTATTATCTATACAGATAGATCCCACAGATTTTAATTGGGAGTCTCACCTTGTAAAAACTATAAAACCCATGTGCTAATCATCACTGCATTGGGTTCGGTATTGCTTGTTTGAGTATGCTCGTGAAAATTGCTTCTGTTATTTTTCGTTATCCATGTCCAAAATCGTCAACCAGGCAAGTTTTTTTTCTTCTTTTTTTCTCAGCTTTCAAACACATTTTGGCAATTATTTTTCAACAGAATGTGGCAAAAATAAGTGCGTAATGAATAACGTGATGAGCAACTTTTCGTTAAAACTACATTCTGATTAATTTTCCAGAGGCACCATTCTGTTGTTTTAGTAACAAATTTCGATGAATTTTAACTGATCGAGACATTATTTTATTGCTTTAAAAATTTTTTTTCTCTTACAAGTCACAATTAGATAAAAGCAGCCAAATGGTGAGCATAAATCTGAATAACCAAGCCGAACTAGCTAGATTAATGTTGTAAAATTTTTTATCGTCAATTTATTTTATATGATCAACTTTCAATACAGGGATATTTTCGAGGACTGTGATAAAAGTACGAAATTTCGAATATCCTGAATGTTTTCAAGGGAAAGTGTGATTTTGCGAAAAATAACTGTCCAATTAATTTTACAGAAGCACATTTTATTACTTGCGTTGCGAATTTTAAAAGATTGACTGACCGATGTGATTTTATGTTTCTACTTGTGAATATGTTTTATGTTTTCTACTTGTAATTCGTTGCTTTCTACTTGGGTGCTGTGAAACAATATAAATCTTAAAGGCTAACGGATGAAAAGATAAATTAACATGAATTATTTAGAACGATTTCCGATGAGATTAGAATGCATTATAAGAAAAGTAATTGAAAGAAGCTGATGTTATCTGAGCACACAGTTTAAAGTTAATATCATTTATAAAAAAAAAAAAAAAAAAAAAAAAAAAAAAAGAATCGATTTAAATATTTAAATTCATATTCGAATTTAGCTTTAATCTTTTAATATTATTTTGCTGAAATCTCTTTAAAAGGATTTCTAAAACGCCTATATCATATTTCAGGATTTTATGACTATTTTTATTTTTATTTGGATATGTATGTTGAGTTGGATCTAGTCAATACCATTGAGAATCTTTTTTCTTTCCCTTGTACAAAATTTCTTTATTCGGCATTTCTTTTTATATCGAAATGGAAAATTTTAATCAACTTCCCACTAATAACAATCGCGTTGCATCGAGTACTCCAAACCCAATCCCAGATCCTAGATTTTATGAAAGTGACTCTTCATCTGAGGTGTATAGTAATGATGTATATCTTTCATCTGCAACAACAGATTCCTTGCTAAATATTTCAAATCCTTATTTATTCAATCAAGAGGCAATTTCAGAACCAAAGAATGCAGCTGGAGAAGAATATTTATCTCAAATTGATCATGGCGATTGGTCCACAGGCCAGTCTTCTGCCGCTTTAGTAGATTACTCACCAATTAGCGAGTACGTTGATTCACCCTCCGGGGTAGAAGAAGGTTCAGAATATGGTAATTTTCGAATCTTCCTCTTATCCCTGAAATTTATGAGTATGGTATGGCTGGTTCATCTTGCCCGTCTTATCAGATAGGAAAGCTTGGCATTGGACCTGAATCATGTAATAATGATCCAAGCGCGAGTTACTCTGCGATTCCTTATATGGTTCAAAGTGGAACTATTGTGGAAGGATACAAAAGACCACAAATCTCTACAACTGACAGCAGACAAAGAGAGATTGATAACCGAAATTCAGAAAAGTAAGTCGTAATATTTTTTAAAATTTGTTGTTAATTTCATTCATGAATTTTTATGTTTGATCTTTTTCTTTAAAATCTAGATCACAGAAATAAACCTCATGCAGTTTTAATATGTATGTTTTGGGGAATTTTTGATGGCTGAAACTCTAAGTAGATTTATTTTATACCGTAATTATTAAAATTAAATGCAACAGTTTGGTTTTTAATATAATATTTTATATTGAAAGAAAGTTCCTATGATAATGATTCATGTAAAATGTGTCAAGAAGAATTACAAAAATTAAAAGTTAAGCTAAAAAACAATATTTTGTAACTTGCATCACGCAATCATATGCGATTATTAATTATTTTAAACAATTTGCTATAAAGTCAAATGTGAAAAGAAGATGCATGTTTTTCTGACGAAGTTCTTTCGTTCGCAAAGACATCGAATGATAAACTGAAAAACAGTAACGATGAATGCATCGAATATTACAATTATTCTATTAAATTTTCAACTGAATAAACACAGAAACAATTTTGAATATTCTGGGATTAATCAATAACTAGACGAATTTCATTACAATATTTATTGTTTTTACTATGTTCTTATAATTTCCGTGTAGATTTGAGCTTATTTTATTCTGTAGCACCATTAGAAGAAGTCTGTGATTTAAAAATTAAAGAATATTTAAAGTTGAAATCAACAATTTTAGGATCAGTTTTGTTGTAACAATACCTAGTATGTTTCGTTAAGAGTTCCTCTCATCACACGCCAGATATCCAAATACAAGTCAGTTCTGATAGGTTGGCTTAAATGAAAAATTGCAACCTGGGTGTCAGTACTAATCCTTTCACTTAAATGCCACAGATACTTGGTATTTTAAAATTAAACAATGCTTTTGGTAAATTCTCAGAAGAAAATCAATGAGCTCGAACTTTTTGATATAAAGGGTACCTAAACGGAAATAGATTACCGTTTTAATGAATACTGTGTGGTTTTAATATTTGCATTGCATGATTTTGTGTGTTGAAAATGGAATAGTTAAATTAAGACCTTCTTTATTAATATATATATATTTTTAAACTAAATGTAATCTGAAATTTTCTCGCTAAATTCATTTGAAGTGAAAATTAATTACAAATTTTTCCGGTGAAGTAAATGAAATAAATAAACAAATGCCTCTTTTTAGATCTTGTTTTGTGTCTGAAATGGGAAATTTTTACTGGTAAAATAATCTTTGCCAAACATAGATTTTAAAATTCGTATCAAATATAAAAAATTCGAATATAACAGCTTGCAGTGGCATGCGCATATTGTTGTCTTCTAGAGAGTTATGAATATGTTTTAGTTGTTTTTTATAGTTACGAAAAGAGCCAAATTTTGAAGTTGATATTTAAAACTTCGGGTACTTTGAAAGCTATATTTAATTTTTCTAACTGATTTAGTGGGCGACACATTTCATACTAATAAAAAATGAATCATTCATTTTTTCAAACATTTTGCCTCTCTTGCACGAGTTCTCTTTTACAGTTTGAGAATCATCGCTTTTGATTGGTTAATTTAAATGCTATAGTATCGAATTTTTATGTGTGTATCGTTCTCGAATAAAAGCTATTCAATTTATTTTTTCTCAAACATGTATCCAGATTATTTTTCGAATCGACTCGCTGTTTTTAAACTTCAAAACTATTCGATTTTTATTATTACTCATTGAATTTGCTGACAAGAATAATATCGTATTTTTTACACATGGTTATAAAAGCATTATAATAATAAAAATCCTTCAATAAATAATGGTAATTAAATAATGGCAATTAGTAATGATGTGTCACAATTTATTGAGATATAGTTAGGAAATTTATATTCATCAAAATATTTTCTAGCTAAATCATTTGTCTACATTTTTGAAATTTAAAAGATTATTTTATCATTTATTATTTTTTTTACTTTTTTTTTTTCAAATTGCAAGTACAAATAATGATCAACAGATGGCAGCCTTATTTAACCAGACAAAAGAAGTAATTTGACACTTTTGACAACCAATCATATCCGTAGATTTAAAACGCGTTAGTGGGAGCGGTGTCAGAGAAAATGGTGATGAATGTCACTGTGTAATTTATCGTGCCCCTACCCTTACAAATTCAAATTTTGCAAATACATAACAAGTGTGAATCCTATAATTGTTTTCATGTGTAAAATGTTTGTTTTCCGGCGAAGACATATCGGCCCTCTGTAATACTTTCAACGATCTCAACATGGCGTATTTGCCGCTTGTGGCGCGATCTTTCTGTGACAGAGGCATGTGTATATACAAATTGTTTACTGACATTTGAATATTTTGTTATCTTTGCAAACATTGTTTCTCACGATTGTTCCGTATCGGATAAAAGTAAGTTCTTTTGAAACTTAATCTTTAATTATAGAATCATTAATTACAATTACCGGTGTTTCTTCTCAACCGGTTAGCATCTTTATTTTTGTGAAAATTGTTGAAATGCCAGAATTGATAATGATGGTTAAGAAACAGTGTTGCATTCTAGATGATGGAGTAATTGTTTTCAAATGTGGTAAAAGTATTTGTTTTTTATTTTTGTTGATTGTTAAAGATGTAAATATAGTTTTTTTCTTTGGAACGTAATTGAATATATTTCTACTTCGGGGCTGATATTCAAGTTTACGTATAAATAAAATAAATATAGATATATATTATAAACTTTAGCACACTATTTGTGATAAATAAACAAATATTTTCTGTTTCTCATTCAACGTTAACGGCGTTAAATTATTTCATAAATTGTATTTTATTTTATATAAATTTTGGTTAAATTAAAGGTAATAAGAAAAATGGCATACTTAAAATAAACTTTTTTTCCACTTTAATTTAACCCAATTTAATTAAACACAAGATCTGGAAATCAGAGTGCACAAATCTGATATAAATTTAAGTACAGTTTCTAATACAGGAAGTAATTAGTATCTTAATTTTCATCTAATTTAAAGTTAAAAAAATCAAATATCAGTTGTCTAGCATTTTTCATATGAATATATTGAATAATGTGGGAGATTGCAAGAATTTAATGTCATTAAAATGGATCTAACTAAAAAAATGTGAGGAGTCATGTTAAATGTTGGTGTCTGCAACATTTTAGATATATTTATAATATATGCGGATATGATAGTGTTTCGATAATTTTGAAAATTTCATGTTACCATTCCTATAGATTTTGTTATTTATTCATTTGGAATTAACTTTTTGAAGATGTTTATTTTCTCATTTCTAAAGTATATATGCTCAAAAATAAATATTAATATGAGCTAACATTTAAATATATATTAAATATTAGAGGATTTTCTTTATTAAATGTAAGATCCTTAACTCTTATTGCTGAAAAAGAGGTGGAGGGATTTATTTTATATACAGTTTTCAGCAAATTTATAGGTAGCTTTAAAAAGATTAGTGGATTCTCAATGACCCCTGATCCATTGTAAATTTGAGACTTATTCAAAATATGTAAAAATTTCTCCCACTTTGGATATTATTCATTTGCTGTACGCTAATTTAATGTAGTATTAAGATTTAAAATCGAAGATTTTTGGAGATTCCTTTCCCTACGTTGTTTAATGAAGTTACTTAAAACATTAAATTAAATCTTATTATATTATTGTAATTGTCAGTGTGACTGTGTGTGAGTTATATATATACACACACACACACACATACTTTATAATTTTACTTTGCTGAGGGTTGTGGGTCATCGGACTGAAATAATATAAAGTAAAGATTATTTGATTATAAAGTTAAATTGTGAGATATCTAACACGTTTTTTTACCACATTGCCAAGCAATTAAATGTCCTTTAAATTAGTTATTCTAATTTTTTTTTTACTTTTACATGTTGTCACATCTTGTGTAGCTTTTTTAAACTAAAAATCGCAAAAAGCCTTTTTATTTATATTTTACTTATGTAGAAGTTTAAATACTTTAATTCACATTTTATTTATAAAATATTAGACCCTGAAAAACAATATTATTGGCTTCAGTTAACCAATAGGGTTATCAAATATTTATTTAAAAATTATCAAACATTAAAACGTCAGTTATCAATTTAATAGGAGGGCATGATTTTTTCGGCACATGATGTCATCTCAAAATTGAAATTCTAAGCTTATCCTTAAACTGTGACTTCCTAGCAGCAAATAAAAAAAAAAGGTCAATAGTGTTTTAAAAGAAATTTGGAAGTTAAATGATTTTGTAATTGAGAATAATTAAAAATGTGCTTATGTGCCAAAAGATTTTCTATATTTTTCTCAATTTTTATTCTTTTCATCATCCTTTCAATCCATGTGATTCTCTCATTTGAGGGTCACTTCTAATAGTTGCAGAGCCACTGTTCTATACACTTGTTATTTAGTTAGGAAATTTTTTTCGTGTATGTGGATAATGATAACATGAAATAATCTTGGAGATTGAGAAACTTTTTATTGGTAGAATATGCTGATATATCAAAGAAATCAACAATTACATAGGAAGGGCTTAAATCAAGTTGTTTTTTTTAAATAAATTTTTCGTATTTGCTTATGGTTAATTGGTTTTGCATACGTTCCAGAGAATGTAACATGCAATTCTGAATTTCTGTGGTACCTACAATCGCCCTTGGTTAGGAGTTCAAATGGATTAAAATAATAGTGATTATAAAATCAATATGCTTATTTTATTGATTAGTAACATCTCTTTTAACTGTTACAAATTTAATTCATAGTTTAAAAACAAGCCAGTTTAATTTTGAAAATTTAAAAAAAAAAAAAAAATATTGTGATTGTAAATTTAAAATGTAATAGAAAGAATTTGCTAAAAAAAAAATGATTATATATGCAAATATATAAAATATAATCAAGTTTGATATTTATCGTGCTATTCTATGTAAATTTTAAAGTACTTTTTATTAATATTTTTTGTATATTTATTATACACAGACATTTAAACTAATAATTTTAAATGTATTTAACTTTAACGATTTATAAGGCAGCTTTTAAATAATGCTTAACGATTTATAAGTGATTCATAAGTTAAGTTTAAAAAAAAATTTTATTATTAGTTGCTTATTTAAATTGTTGATGTTGATGTAAGTACTTTCAATGAACACAGATTTTAGTAAATTTTCTCGAATATATTTTAATTTTGTTGAAATAAAGAATTCATAATATGTTCTTTTTTTAAGTTTCTTGATAACTTCAATTATCACTCATAAAAATTTTGTTTAACCAAATTGTAAGAATTTTACTTTAGCATTGCATCTTTGTTAACTTTTATTTTACCATTCCTTATTATATTAAAATAAAGAATTATAAAAATTACTGGTTTTAATCTTAAAAATGGATGAACATCAAATAAAAAATTTCTAAATCAATTTATTTAAAGCCATTCATAGGATAAAAGTATTTTTTTTTTTAAAGTAGCTTGAGATTCATAGATGGCACTACTGATAAAGTAAGTTCAGATATTGATAAAAGTAGTTGTAGACAAAATAGTATTGTATCAAATAATAAAATTCTTCGCTTAATGTGCGTTTTTTAAAACATTTATAGTAATATATAATAATTATTTTTTCCTGATTTTTAGTTCAGTTTTGAGTTTTAAATTAATATTTTGGATTTGTTTTTTACCTTAATTGTATGAATAAATTTTGGCAATTTTATGTCTAGAATGCTGTAAAACAATATAAGTAGTATAGGCTTTACACAAATATTTTTTTATCATCTCAATTGGAGAAAAGAAGCAAACAAGTAAAATTTTTAATAGTTTACTTTTATAATATAAAATATTTATTCTATTACAAATCTTATTTGAATATAGTGCTAAATAAGTTACATTGAATTTTAGTGTAGTTTTACTTATAATGTCATTAAAAATTATATATTCTTCACAACATTACTGTTCATTTTTACTGGATTACAGCTATTATAACTAAAATGCATGTTAAATTATGAATATTAATTTTTCTTCATTTAAAAACATTTTATGAAGGTTGTAGTTCATATAAGATGAGATAAAGAACAAGTCATTTTGAAGAGTGTAAATTTTTAAGAAAAGTTTTTAATGAGATTGTTAAAAATAAAAATAAGCATTGGAAATGTAATTTTTGATTATTGAAAAAAATGTGTGTATTATTAATGACGAAATTATATAATAAATGATAAAAAATGATTTAACTCTTAAAGTTAGAAAAATATATTTTTAAATAAAGCAATATTAAAAAATTTAATAATGGAAATAAATCATTTTATGCTCAAAGATATTCTTTGTATTGTTAACATTTATGACATCATAACAAAGTAATTTATATTTTAAAAGAATCTTTAAAATATTATTTTATGATTTATTCTTAAATAATGTGCATTATATATGAAACAATTTATTGGTTTATATATTATATAATAAACTGAAATTAACTTCAAAATTAAAAAAAAAAAAAAAAAAAAAATCTGCAAGTTATCGAAGGTTTGTAAAATAATGCAGCTCAAAGCTTTTTATTTTTTATTTTGAAAAGATTTTTTTAAAATGAAATTAGTTAATCTGTACTAAAGACTTTTTTTCTACATTTCAAGCAAAAATATTTGTACAAAACAATAAAGTTTAAAAAGATTACACGATTATTGTTTTAGTTTACATTTAAAATAGTTTGTTTCATTTCTACAAATAATTCCTCTTGTAATAATTAAGACTATTAATTCTTAAAAATAAATAGAATAAATTAATACAAATAAATATTTTTTTCCTCTCATTCTTAAGTTTCATGAAAGCCATATTGTTATTCTAAAGAGAGGGTAGTAAAAGAAATGCTCTTAAGGTACATGTTTCTTAAATAAGGATTTCAAGTCATATTGATGAACTGTAACAAAACATACATTCTATGGACATCAGAACATTTGCAGGTTACTTAATTGAGTTGAATGCATCAAGAAAAAGTAATCTGAATTTTTAATTTCTTTAATGATCAGATATTTTTTATGTATACAAAACATGAAAATTTTTTCAGGTGAAGAATGAATCAATTTTTTAAGAACTAGTATTTGAGTCTTATTATGCAACACCTTATTATTATAAAAATCATAAATTAAAAAAAGTTTCATTTATAACATCAACAGCATTCTTTATTGTCTGTTTGGATAATTTGACATGCTATTTAATGGGTTTGAAACATAGGATGTTAATGATTGACAATATTTGAATTTTATTTTAAATTGCACACCAATTTAAAATGTGAATATTAAATTTTAAATTTAACAAATTATTAAGCTACTGAGTAACTTAGTTCTATCTTATTTTTGTTATTTATTAGGTTCTTGAAATTAAAATAATATAGAACAGTAATGTTTGTAATTTATTTCTGAAACTTTATTTAACTAAGGAAAAACTCCTTAAAATCAGAAAATAAAAAAATTTTGTAGATCAGCTACAAGTAGTCAGTGCTGTATACCTTTTATTTTTAGTTTACAATAAACATGGTCTCATTCAGGATTTGATCTCATTCAGGAAAGAAATATTTTGGGAAGATCAAATTATTTAAATTATATCTGACTTTATTAGATTTATTTAATTTAAAATTTAGCAAATAAAAAAATGTGTTTACTAGATCTTTAATGTAACATTTTATTGTGAAAGTAATTCTTTTAAATCAAAAAAAGTGTTTAAAACAAACATAAGAGAATATAGTAATTTATTTTATATAGTTTATAATTAGATAAGAATCAAAACTAATCTCACAGAGAAAAATTATTTACATCACAAATATGTAGAAGTGAAAAGTAGTCTGAAATTAAAAGGGATGTCATACATTAATTTTTTATTTTTAATTGAATGATTTATAACTATAATTAAATTGTTAATAAATTAGGCAAAATATGTAGCAAGGTTAAATTTAAATCAATAGAATCCAGTACAAAATAATTATCTAAGTACAAATTGTGTTATGGAAACTTGCTGCTTGAACAATTGTTCAAATTAATTCAAATGCTTTTTAAATGAGTATTTATTGAAATGTTGAATATTTACTCAGATCTGAAAGAAAGATCCAGAATGGGGGAAAAAAAGTATTCATTATAAATCTAAAATTTTTTTTTTTCTTTAATTCAATTTATTTTAACAATAATATGCAGTTTATTTTTGATTCAAGACAAAATAAATTTATTAAATTTAATGAATTGTAAAAAAAATTAACTAATTGTAAAATATCAGTGTTTCTTTGAAATTAATAAAAATATTGCTTCTGTTGTTCTACAAATGGATAATTTTAGAAACAATCTTAATTTTTGTTAGATAATTTTTTATTGCAGAACCAGTTTTTAAGTTTCATGTGATAAAATACATAAAGAAATCTTAATAGTAAATTGCCTATTTTACCACTTACAACTTGCCATTTATTCATTTAGGTATATCCAGCAATAAATGCTGTAGAAAACTCATTTGTTGCCATTTTAATTATTTCTATTGAATGCTTTAGTAGATTATAATAAGTAATAATGATTATTTATAATAAGTAATAATGATTTTTATTTTCTTCGAAATATGTATTTTTCTTGCATGAGCAAGAAATTATGTGCAATCAGGGATAAAGCGATGCATTCATTCATATTTTTAATTACCATACAATTTATGACCTTCATTTATAATTTTTAAAAATGTTATTAGAGTTCAGAATCCATTATTCTAGTAATGTTCTTTATAATAATGGTATATATGGTTTATGGTTATAATGTTCTTTATTTTTAAAAATATTCTTTGTTTTCATTATTAATGATTTATTTCTAAAATGAATATATTTCATGAAAGCCAGTTCTAAAATTTAAATTTATGCATTGCAATGAAAAAACCTAATCTGGATTCAATTCATTTTCGATTTTTATGAATTTTAATTTGACCTATTTCCCTCGCCCCCTTTAAAATGTATTCTGTTAATTTCAAATGCAACAAATATTTCTGGCACTTAACAGTATTCTCAGAGAACTTGAACCGTTGTTACAGGTGGAAACTAAGCGAAAAAAAAAAAAAAAAAATTGCAATAAATGAATAAATAACAAGCATATAAAAGCAAGCACAAGAAAACCTGCGCCAGTTGTCTTGGTGAAAGAGAAAACGCAGCCGTGCTCCAAGAACATAACGATCTGTAGTGGCAGAATGCCAAAAATGATTTTTAATGTTAAAAGGTGCAGAACGATCGAGTGATTTACAGGTTTTGGTATATTTTCTTTCGGCGTTGTAGTAATTATACCGGAATTCTAATCTCGTATAACAGATTTTTTTCTTTTTGCTGTTGAATGTGTGTGTTTAGAGGCTAACTGTAAATTCGTCAGTTACAAATAATCCAAAATATTTTACAATGCATCTTAATAGACGAAGTAGTTTTGTTAATTGCAAATCTAGAATATTAAAATGTAATGGAGAAACATTGACATAGAAACATTCTTTTGCCAACATCTGCAGTATTGAATTTAGTGAAAGGAGCATTAATATCAACATATTCTACGTTATGTTCTTTGTGGTATGCTATGATTGATTTTTAGATTATATAGCAGTAAACAGTTTTCTTATATACTTAAAATAGGTTGTCTATTTTTTTTCTCTTTCCCATTCGTTTACGCGATGTTCATACTGATTTCTGATAGGGTGCTTTTCTATCAGTTTCCTGTTTAAAAGTAGATTACAGAAAAAGCAAATAACTTTCTTTTGTTTAATAATTTTTTTCTGCTGCTGCACTTTTGCTTATATGTTTATTAAGAAGTATTTTACTTATTCATACCGCGCGTCATTTCCCATTGCCAATTGCTAATAAACAAATCGTCGTTAAAACTGAAATTATCGCGTATTTCAGAAATATGTAATTTACACTGTATGGGGGGATTCGTTTTCTTTTTAAGCAATTTTTTATATTGTAGATTGTTTTAAAAATATGCATTTCGCTTTAAGACATTTTTTTTTTTTTTGCAAAATTAGTTTGCTATATTCAATATACAATCATATATCCAAATTTTCACAGTTAAAGTGTAAAATAGAAAAGAAAAATAATAATAATAAAAAGGTTTTAACAAGTAAACTGAGTAAAAAAAAAAAAAAATTTTTTTAATCAAGCGCTATGTCATGAGCATTTTATAAACACATTTAGTAAGTTGTTAACGAAATCAATTAGAATGCCTTATATAAAACATAATTTTTTTTTTATTCTGATGTTTTTTTAAAGCTGTTCTTAAACATTTATTATTAAGTAAACATTTTTTATTCATATAAGAATTAAAATTTGTTATAAAACTATTTTTTTCCCACAATTAACGTACTAGTACTTGTAATAATTGCATTGCATTACATTTTATTTTATTAGTAAAAATTGCGATCGTTAAATAGTGTCTTGACTATAGGGCTAAATAATCGCAATAATTATTTTCATATAAATTATTTCTAAATTTAAGGATTTAATTTATAAATTGAAATTAAATAAAAATTTGAAACTATTTTAGTAATTATAAGGTCTTAAATTCAATGGAATATTCGAAAAGATATTAGATGCACAGGGAAGTATTATCAGGAATTGGGGGAGGGAAAAGAAAGCAATTTAATTGTATTGAAACCAAATGTTACAGAGAATACTATTTTCTATTTATATATGATGGTTTAAAATTGTGCTGAAATTTGAATTTCAGTTTATCTTGTATTAACATAGATTTTTTATTATTATTGTTGATGCTGTTTTCTATAATATTGAAGAAAATAAATATTTTTTTCTATTGTTCGATTTTACAATTGAATTTTCATTTCTTGAACAAAAGGATTATCTTGTAGAGCGTTAATGATTGCATAAAATAAACCTTAAATGCTTGTTACACGAGAAAGGTCTACATATTGAAAAGGCCATGTCAAATTTTTGTCGCATCCGTTGATTACTTCAATGAAATGTAACTCTTTGTGATCTCATTGAGTCTTTATTGAGGTTTTTCAAGCTCTTTCTTTGGTTAGTATTTTTTTTTCTTGCCATACGGCTTTGACATCGCCATCTGGTACCATCACAAATATGAATTTGGAGAATTGCATTAAATCATATAACTTTATCTATGCTCTTGTTGCGGACTTCAAGTTTTATTCACGTTTGAATCCCCCTATTTTATAAATGCAAATAACGTCAAGATAAATTGCTCTTGTAATATTCTCATTCTTTAAGATCAATATATATTGGAGCCATTTGTTAATTGGATTATATTATGCTAAGTCGAATATTATTAGAATTTTAACAACTTGAAAAATAATTGAAAATGAAAATTTTTATTTATTTTTGCAGAAATTGTCTACAAAGTTGAGTTATTAGGTCTCTAAAAATGATTAATTCTGTTTTTTTTTTTTTTTTTTTTTAAATTTATGTAAATATCTTTTGATAATGTTTGAAAACAAATCATCATCAGCACTAGCACGACAGCTCAGAGTGGGCCAAGGCCTTCTTTTGAAGAGATTTCCATGCATTCTTCTGGGTGACAAGGGTCCTCCAATTCTTAACCTTTAGTACAGCAAAATCTTTTTCAACTGCATCTATACATCGCACCTTATCGCCCTCTTCATCTTTGTCCCGATGCTTTGCCAAAACGAGTCTTTTTTTGCAGAGTTAAAATCATTCGTTCTAAATACCTGAGAAGCCCAGTTATTAGCCCATCTATTGATCTTAATAAATTTTATAATATCTGGTCTTTACAGCATTTGTAAATTGCCTCGTTGTACCATTTGATCCAACAATCACTTTCCCTAATACCTCCAAGAACAGCCCTTAAAATCTTCCGCTGAAATATACCCAAATGGGCCTCATCAGATCTTGCCTAAATCCAAATTTCAGAGTCGTATATGAAACCCTTGTAAGACCTATTTTGATCTAACAAGTATTTAGTTTTCTGCCTGTGAGCTGTGATTTAAACATATTTTTAATCAATAAAAGGGTCTTATTTTCAGACACAATTTTGTTTTTTTATTTCAGGTAGGATATTATTATGACAATTTTTGAAAACAAATATTGTTGCAAAATTCGAAAAAAAATGGTAAGATTTTCAGTAAATTCCAATTAGCACTTGGTCAATGTTGATGCATCACTTCACAAGAAGTGACACTTCTTTGATGCATCAACATTGTTTCATATGAGAGAATGTCTTCCAGTTGTAAAAATAATTGATACATATTTTTGTTTATCAAAGCTAATCTCTTAAGCCAGGTAATAGTAAAAAAATTTAAGGGAAAAGCAAAGATGATTGAACTTAGGCTTTAACAGAGGCTCTAATGGATCAAACAATGAATATAGTTATAAGAGAATAGGTTATAGTGAAAAGATATATATAATTCTTGTTAAAGTTGATTTGGGAGAAGCGTGCTAGCACTAACCTTCATTTATTAATCTTTCTGGTCACATCAGCGCATTATGTTACTCAGAATAATATATATTAAATATTGAATTAATTTTTTATTTATTTTTTATTTATTTAAAACAGGCTTAGATAATTTCACTACTAGAATCCATATATGACGTGCGGTAGCTCGCGAATCGTACAGTTTGATTTTAAATAACCGTATTTTTGAAGCAGTTGTTAAATGTACGTAATTTTTTGTTGCATTATTTTATTGCACGGAAAAACGCGATTTAATTAATTGCAAGTTTAAATTGAATTTTAGTTTCAGACTTTCTTATTTTAATGTGAACCCTCAATTTTCATGTGTAACAACTAGTCAATTTTCAATGATGATATTCTTTATATGTAGAGATAGTTATCAGTTAATTTTGATGTCAATAGTGTTAGTCAAAACTAATCGTTTGGTAATCGTTTCATTTAAATTCCATGTTATTAATGTGAGTTAATGATAATTTTTTAGTAAAAAGTTGAAGGAAAATTTTCATTATCAAAATTGATTTAAACATGTTTGTTTTACATACCGATTTGTTGGAAATTTTTTGACGATTTCAAATATATGATTAGTTAATAATTATAATAACTCAACTGACTTATTTTCGCCATATTAAGATATTCTTATAATTTTTAATATTTATTGATATTGCTGACACGTGATTTGTCAACTAATGAGAACTCGCGATTGGTTAATATTTTTAAGAATATCAAAAAAAAAATACGACTTTTCAAAAATCTGAAATAAAGAAAAAAAAAAATCTTGAGTTTTTATTTAGCTATAGTTTTTAATATAATTTACAAATTTAAATAGTTGAGGGGGGGGGGAACCGCAGAAGATAATATTACATAAAAAAACCCTGCTATTTCAAGTTTCTCAAAATTTCATTTGTCTTACTTTAGACCAATATCTGGTTCAAATCATTGGTTTCTTACTAATATGGTTCAGGAAGTATTTTCAATGTTTATTATGGCAGTTGTACATTAATTCAGACAACTCAAATAATCATAATAATTTTAATTAAAACTTCCATGTGTTCAATTAAATAATAACGTTTATGTACTGTTGCTGTCTGGAAATATGATTAGAATGTTGATTCTTAAAGAATTATGGTGTTAGAAAATAGTTTTTATTCTATATATTCGTTCTTGGAACTAATTGAAAATCGAACTTACTTAACAGCTTACTACTAGTAAATGTTACAGTTAGTAATAAATGTTTGTATCATATGAAAGTTATATTAAGTAGCAAGTAAGTAGTTTCATATATAGGTATATTAACTAGCCACTTAATACAAAAAATATTTTAATCTAAATTGCATAAATAATTTCTTATTGATAATATCAATAAAAATATTATTATCAATAAGAATCATATATCAATATTATATCTTATGGATTATTGATTTTCTGAATATTGTTTTAAATCTAAACTTCATTTTTCCCTCCTCAATTTTGTGAAAAGTTATTAAAAAAAATAAAGAAAACCATCTTAATTATTACGATAATGTTCTAATGATAATCTATAACGATAATGCACGTGTTAATGTTTGTTTACACAACGTTAATTTGATATTTTAAATATTTATCGAAAGAATGGATAAACATTAAAAATATTAATGAATGGTGAATCGAAGCTTTTAATTTTATATAACTTTTCTTTAAACAACGCAATTAAATTGATATTAAATAATTAATCATCCATGATAAATTTTATTTTCCATTTTAAAGTTTATTTGTATCATTTTTCCATATACTTGCTTGAAGTTTTCCCATAAAAATCATCCAACTATGTAATTCGTTTCAAAATAGAATTTTTGAACGAATTATGTGTAATTCGTTAATTTTAATTAAAAAAATATAGAAGATAAATAGGTTCCATAGAAGATAAACTATCAGAAACGTAAACAGATAATTTATCTGTCCAATAATGGAAGGAGACAAGTATGATTTGTATATGCAATCACTTTTCACGTGAAATTATTTGTTTTGGCATAGTATCTAAATATATTTTCTTTAAAAATTTTTTTTTAATACTCATTTGTGTCCATTTTATATATATATTGTAAAAAGATATCTGGAATTAATTTGAATAATTCAGTGGAAAACTTATACTGGGTCACCAAGTATTTTAAGTAAATACAAAATGACATTTTATGTATTAGATTTACTATTTAGAGCGTGTATTTTGTTTGGAATGTGTTCAGAACTTGCAGAATTTTTTAATTTAAAACTTTTTATAATTAAATGAAGCAAATTTTGTATGTGTGAAGGCAAAAAATAAATAAATCTCCTCATAGCGATAAGAATACTGTTTTGTATAAAAATTTATACTATGTTATAATTTCATTTTTTTTTCCCCTTCTATTATGATCTATTCATACTTTCCTCAACTTTATTTATCGTCCATTTTTAACGACCATAAATTTGTCTTTTTTTTTTTAGGCCTAAACAGAACAGATGTCAAAGTTTCAGCTGCTTTATTGCATTACACTTCCAGATTTTTTAAAAACTTATTTTCTTTTTATGTATTTTACCTCTGACCATATTATATCGTAACTTATCTGGTTATTTTCAATAACGTTTTCGAATACCGCAAGCATTGCTAAAAATATTTTTGTTTTTATGAATAAGATTTCTTATTCCAGTGGTTCTGAACTTAACGATCCTTTCATAAACAAGTAATATAAAAAAATATTTTTAAGTCAATTCCTACATTTTTTTTTTTTCACTCTATTGCAGAAAGTCCTTTATAAATAATTTTCATTCCTATTTTTAAGTTTATCAGGCGCCATATATTGGTAGATACATGCAACTTAAATCTAAAAAAAACTAAAATTAATGAATTAAATTTAATGAATGAATTAATATTTGAAAAAACTGCATTAACATCAGTGTCATCCACTACAAGTTCAAAAAAAAAAAAAAAAAAAAATGTATTTGAACTTGAGTGAATGAATAAGAAGTATTTTATGAACGATTGAAAATTTGAACAAGATAATATATATAGGAGAGTGTGAGCTAATAGAAGGAATTGAAAAAAAGAAAACTCACGAAATATTAGCACTTTCACCTTTTGTGCTTTCTTTATTAAATTAGTACTTCCAACACACAGGACGCACAAACTTGTGAAGACTGCGAGCTCCGTACACAACTCGAAATTTATGTAACATATATAATTCATTTCTTTATATTTAATAATTTCTTTATAACTAATATTAAAAAAAAATTTGATACGTAGTATTACATTAGTTTAGTGCTTTAGTATGTTGTTCGATTTTTGTAATACATGCGGAAAAAGAATGAGAAATGAATGTTTGAATGTTTTTAATTTATCGATTTATCAAATAATCACATACACAATTTTATACATAGTAAGTGCTCTGTAATTTGGCACATTAGGATGCATGACCGTACCTGATTATCAAGCATCTATGTAGTTTTAACCGAGATATCAAAACCAAATCACCCCAAAATGTAAACGTTTAAAAGCACGTACACATTTAATGTATTTACGTACATTCCGCCCGACTCGTGGTTCAGTGGTAACGGGCGCCTAAGGATGAGGCTTAATCCGCTGGCGGCGTTGTTGTAGACACTGTTTCAAACAAACGAGGAGAATCGATGGTGTGTGATGATCTGCATTTTGCTCGTGAGTCGGACTACTTAGTGGGAGTTTATCGTGTTTTATCTCATACCATACGCAAATGCGGGGGACTCCCCCTAAAAGTCCTCCGCAAGGCACTGCCCTCCTTCTTCAGCGGCGCTCTGATGGCCACTTGGCTAGCGCACTGACCTTTGGTGCCATAGACTTCAGGTTCGAATTCTGGCGGTGGCATGGATGTTTGCGAGTGGTTCGGAATCCACATTAAACTCTGGGTCCCGTCTAATTAGCCCAAAGTGTGTACAAAATGACCATAAAGCGACAAACCAAACCTTCAGCGTCACGGTGCCAAGTCAGACTTCCGCCTACGGGTGCTCTGTCACAACAGAAGCTATCCGCCACTTCCCAGTGCACACGGGTTCTTGGACTTGGTGTAGATGTCGTGTCTACCAAGTAGGACAAGAAATACCACGCAGATTCCAAATCAAAGTAGACGATATAAATATCCTCCTAAATATTTCGTTATTCTAGCAAATACTCTCCAAAAAAAAAAAAAATCCATACACTGAATCTTTATTTAATAAAATATACTTGTATTAATAATAATAAAAAACACGGTACAAAAGAAATATTAAAATTGTATAATGACAGTTAAAATGAGTCGTGACAAATTACACTATGGCAAATAAATAAAAAAATCATGATCCTGACTAATCTAAGATCTGTATATCTCGTTGCTGCCGGGATTCAAATCTCATCTTCAAAAAATCGTTGCGAATTAAAACACGGAATTTTTTATTTGTGCAAATGTCCGTTTTATACTGTGCTGAGCAAATGTAAAGTCACAGTAAATACTTGTATTGCGACATGGCGGTCAAGGTCAACAGAAGATCGGAAAAGGTGGACAGGAAAAAAATTCGAAACCAAACTGCTCCATCTGTGCTTAATTTAACCAGTAATTGCTGTAAGCGTTTTTAATTAAATGAAAGCTGGATCATTAATGTTTCATTAAAATTTTGCTGAATTTTTCGAAAAAGCTACCAATCATACTTTAAGGATAAAAGGAATTGATCAGGCGGCCTGCCTAGTCTAAAGTCTATTATATATAACCTGCAAATTGTAAAGTCCTTTGGCACAACCTGGAAGAAACTAATATACATGAAATTATCTAAGTATTAGGTATAATACCTCTGCTTACCACTCAGGCACTTCACACACACAATAGATTGTTTTTGACTACAAATGTTTTCAACATATGGTTTGTAAAAATTGCTCAAAGTTCTCTAAATATTTTGGGAGCAGGGTGTTTTTTGTGCCCTTGACCATTTTCAATTTTGGGCATATTTCACTGTGAAATCTGTCGATTTTTTAAAAAATTTCTTTCACGAGCATTTTTTTACATTATATTTACAAAATGATTGTGTAGTTGTTAAATAATTGAGTAAAAAAAAAAAAAAAAAAAACAAATAACAATAATAATTCAGAAGAAAAATTAAAAAATTGTTTTTAAAGCTCAGCTTAAAGAAAAAAATGTTTTTAAAGCTCATCTGGTGAAATCAAAAACAGTTCTATTTCTAAGTGAAAATAAGATTTTTAGGAAAAGAAAATCGTTTGGAATAGTATTGAATCGTATTTTTCATTTGTATAGCGTTTGGAATCGTATTTTCAAAATTGCTGTTATGGGTTTAGTTCTTATATTAAAAATTTTAAAATTTCTTTCACTAGCTATTCTTAATAGTATATAAAAATTTCTTTCAGTATTTTTTTATGCATAATATTTTTAATTTCTTTCAATAGCTTTTTTATACACACTATTCATTTAAATTCCTTTCACTTGCTAATAATTAATGTAAAATTGTCTTTAAAAGATCGTTTGGTGAAACTGAAGAATTATTTCTGATTATTTAACCCAAGATTTATTTCAGAGAAAAAAAAATGAGATTTTTCAAAGGAAAAAAATCGTTTATTTTTAAGATTGTTTTTATACGTTTTGTTCTTGTATTAAATTCTAAATTTTATGAACAACCCTACCTTGGCTTGGCCGATTACACTTTTTTTTAATTTAAAAAAAAAGTATTTGTTCTGTAATAGGTAAAAAGAATCCAAAGAAAAGAATTTAATTTCTCGGTAGTTTGGCCTTTATAGCTTTATATTATTTCATCAAAAGTTGTAATTTTTTATATTTTAACTGTTTGGTTCATTTAAGATTTAACCATAAATGCATAATATTATTTATTACAAAAAAAGAATCGAGATCACAAACGCTTTTTTTTTTTTTTAAATTTGAAAATTTTGCCAACACTTTTTTCTCTGACAGGCAATTCATTCAATTTATTTTCTACAATATTCTTTACTTTCCATTTGCGAGATCTAATTCACCCCAGGTGAAGTTAGATGGTTTACACTAGGATCACTGCTTTTTAACAGAGTAGATTCGATGACGATTATTGCATTTCCGGATTTTCTCCAATTACTGAAGTGTAATTGTTCACCAAATGGTGAATCTTCTTGGAAAATCTAACTTCCCACCCTCTATTTTATAGCTGCATCCCCATATGTATCTAAGATAACGCTGATTCTTCTAAAAAAATCTGCGAGTGATATCAGGTCAAATATCAGCAATGAGGGAAGATGGTACCCAAACTTAATTACCTTAATGTTGCATTGAGCTCAATATAAAAAATTTATTTTAATTTAATTTCCCCCCATTAACAGTAGTTTTCATGTACATTTATCCTAAACTGTTTAGTTAAGAAAGACTTACTTAAGCATGTATTAGTAATATTTGAAATTGATTTTGATTAGTCTTCTCATTCTATAAACTCTTCTGATGTTTTAGTTTTATCGACTGCTTTTGTTGTTGCTCAGTATACATTTTATCTATTTTTATGTGCCCCCACCCAGTTTAAGAAACTATGTTTTCTGAGACGATATAATTTAATAAATAGTTACTTTCAAAACATTTATTTAAAGGATTCGAGTTAAGAAAATTGTAGAATCCATATTCCTTAAAAAAAAAAAAAAAAAAAATCCCCTTTTTTTTTTTTTTGTAAATTAATAATTTGAAAATGGTACTATGGTACATTAAAATATGCAATGTTCATAGTAGAATTATTTAATTTTTTTTTTCACTTATTGTAGTATATTCACAATTTTTAATGTCGAATTCGATTTTTTCTTTCTTTTTTTTTTTTTTAAATCAGCTTAGATTTCCAACCCCTTTTTTAATATAAATTTATCATCCGATATTTACAGTTGTAGATGAAAAGTAATTTTCGCCGAGTTGAAATTAATGTTTTGGTTTTTATCGTCTGGCTTTTAGCTGGTATGTGCATTCGCCCAGTGAAGAATCGATACATAATTTTACAAAGCGTTAAATGGTCTATATCTACTAATAAAAAAATTGCAGTAGCGAAAACAGAAATGGATTTTGTTACTTCTCTGACATCTAAGTATATTGCATTTATGGTTTTTTTTTTATGTCTGATTTTATTTTTTATTAAAGACTTCTTATTTACAATAAGTTTTGTTTTTCGTGCAATCGATAATCAACAAGGTTTGCAATAAAATGCGTAGTAAAATATTAAATCTTTATTTTTAAGATTTTTAGTATTTATTCCAGTTTATTCTTTTATTTCTAAGTATTTTTTTTTTTTCAACCTGCAATTGAATTTTAGCCATTATCAACCGTTACAACTGCAGGAATCGTTGTTAGATAAAAAGCAAAATTAGAATTAGAATTAGAATACATACATTTTTAACTTATTTTTACAATTCTTACAATTTTTTCCACATCTATATACATTTGCTAAGGGTATAAAATTTATATATCTTGCTATCTATATATAAACAAGATATTTTTTTTTTTAATTTCTTTTTTTTAATTTTACAGTTATTAACATTTTTTTTGTGTGTGTGAGGGAAAAATTCTCAATTTTTAATTAAAAAAGTATTTTTTTTTTAATAGTGAAGAACTTCACGTCTGACGTCATCTGGTAAAATAATACTTAAGAGTGAAATTTTACCATATTATGTCAACGCTCGTTGAGATTAAAATGCCACCTACAGTGGATAAAAAAAAAGTATTGGCAATTGCCTATAAATGATCATATTTGCTAACAAAGTATGTTTACAAATTTTATTTTAACATAGCGATTACAGAAGGAGAAAAGACAAACAAATATAACGAAATTTTCATTTAAATATTTTTTTAGTCAAATCTAAGAAAATCCAAATTTTACATGATAAAAAAGTATTGGCAAAATTATGAGCGAAAACAAAATCAGTATATGTTTAGTACTTTATATGCATACCTTCTGCATCTATAACAGCTTGTAATCTATTTCTCATAGAGGAAACTAAGGTCTTTGTTGTACTGTTGGGAATTTTGTGCCACTCTTGCAAGAGTAAACGTTTGAGGTCGTCTTCTTTACTTGAAATTTTATGTTTCTTGATTTCTAGATCCAGCAGGTGCCATAAATTTTCAATTGATTGATGTGAAAAATTTTTCATTGATTGATGTAGATGAAAAAGTTGAGGTGGGGTTTTAATTGGCGAGGAGCATTGTAGAGTAGCCTTTCACGGGTGAGATTCGCTGTATGCTTGGGGTCATTGTCTTGTTGAAAAACGAATGATGTTCCCAAGCCAAGATTTTAGGCACTGATTTTTAAGTTATGGCGCAAAAATGTCAATGTATGTACGTGCTGTCATAATACTATCAATAAAATGCAGGTTGCCAATTCCTTTAGCTGCCATACAGCCCCAAACTAAGACGCTGCCTCACCATGTTTTACAGTAGCAGTTAAATGTTGCTTTTCCAATTCAGTATTTGGCCTCTTACACACATATCGTCGTCCATCACTGCCGAAAATGTTAAACTTTGATTCGTCGGAAAAATAATTGTGTTCCAAAACTCTTCAGATAAATCAACGTGGATTTTGCGAAATCAAACCTCTTTCTCCCTATTTATTTCCGAGATGAATGGTTTCTTTCTAGCTGTCCTTCCATAATAACTTCTCTCGTGTGAAACATTCCTTACAGTCTGTACGCTGAAAGTCTTTTGCGAAGTGAAAGCAACATCTCTACCTATCTGGGGTGCACTTATTTTAGGGTTTTTCTTAACCTTGTTAATAATGACACGTTCTTCTCTTGTAGAAAATATTCGAGGTCGTCCACATCTAGTCTTATTTTCCGTTGATCCTGTTTCATTGAACTTTTACAACACTTCTGACAGTACAAAAACTTATATTGAACTGCACTCCTATAGCACGATAAGTTAAACCTTCATTTCTGAGCCTAATAATCGTGTTTTAATACTAGCGTCCAACTCCTTCGATTTCGAAGTCATTTTACTGCAGTAATCGCAAAATAATGCATAGACACTTTTGGAGTAGTTTTGCAGACTTTATACCGGTAGAGTTTTTTTATCAGTCGAAACATGTGACTTCAATGTAACAAAATTTGTACAGCAGTTAAAACTTTGCCAATACTTTTTGACATGCAAATTTTCGTTTTTGAAGAAAAAAATCGTAGAAAATGCAAATTAAAATAAAATTTTTACTATTTTTATATATCTAAGATGTCTTGCATTTAATTACGACAGCTAAAATTGCATAACATTTTTATTTATTTGTCAATATGAATAAATTAACGCAATTGCCAATACTTTTTTTTACCCACTGTATCTCGCATTCGGTTTATGTAGGATTTTATTTCTTTTTTTTTTTTTTTCACACACACATTATAGTATTTGTTTACTAAATTTGATTTAAAATCTTCTGAGGATTCTTATTTATCAATTATTTTTTATGTTTTAAAAATCTTAATTTTCGATTAATCTTGCCTTCATAAGCAATCTTGTATTCAAATTTAGAAGGATGAGTGTGTTTTTTTCAATCGCATTCAAATTGATAACAATATCCCATTTTATTGTGTCAAACTTACGGGCATTTTTGTCTACTCATGGAGGTAGTTATGTGCTTGTTAACTATTATAACTACATTTTATTCGAAGCAAACATCCTTTGATTTCAAAGAGACTTTGTAAACGACTAACGAGTAAAAGCGAAATCAGTAAATGTTATTTCTTTCTCTTTCCCTGACATGAATATTTGAGTATATTATTAAAGGCGTACATATTTTTTTCAATTCCTTCTATTAGCTCACACTCTTTCTCTATATATATCTTGTTCAAATTCTCAGTCGTTAATAAAATAGATTTTATTCATCCACTCAAGTTCTAATTTTTTTTGGAACTTGTAGTGGAAATTGATGCTAAAAGTTTTTTCAAATATTAATTCAGTAATTAAATTTAATTCATTAATTAATTAATTTTAGTTTTTTGGATTTGAATCTATCTACTAATAGATGGCGCCAGATAAACTTAAAAAATGAATGAAAATTATTTATAAACGACTTTCTGCGATAGAGTGAAAAAAAAAATGAGGAATTGACATTTTTTTTTTATATTACTTGTTTCTTTGGAAATTAAAAACGAAATTAATAGATTTTTGTATAGTGTTAAAATAACCATCGTAGAATATCGCCAGTTATTATTATTTTGAAAATAGGATAATTGGTTATAAATTATAGAAAATATTGATGTAGACGACCTGGTTTATTGTTAAATAACAACTTAAGTGTTAAAAAATTATAATTATATTAAAATAATTACAATTATTTATAAAAAATTGCAGTTAAATAAAAAAAAATAATTAATTTGCAATTATCATATAATTTAAAATAGACTTACCAACTTCATTAAAATGTAAATACGTTGAATCATAACATCGTGCAATTGCGAATCAGATTTGAGTTATCTTTTTATAAGCTGTTTTAAAAGTTGGAAAATCTCTTAAACTGCCTTTGAAAGATGAATTTATTTATTGAATGTGAAACATTAACCTCAAAGTGTGTGTGATATATTTTCACAGAATTCTTAAAGTATTCTTAAATTGTCAAATACATTTAAAAAAAAAAAGTAAATAATTGAAAACCTTTTCTTAATAAGGATAAATCTTAATTATAATGAATAGTACAAAATTAAAGAAATAAAAGATAATTATACAATCAATTTTGAAATTATTGTGTAATTATCTTTTTAGAGCCATTAAAAGTGTACGCATTAGATGTTCTGATTGTATTATGTAATATATCAAATACTGTTGGAGTGTTTGATATATTAGAAAATATTTGATTTTCAAGATCAAGATTCTTTTTACAATCATGCACTTATTTGAGAGTAGCATTTTTGGCATGTAGTACTAAATATTTTCAAAAAATTAGTTAAATAATTTGTGAAATTACATTGTATTTTAAGAACTTTGATAAGCATCACTGTCAATTCTTTAAAAGCATTTAAAAAAAAAAAAAAACCATTTATGAGGATCACAATTAAATTAAGCTTTTTTTATATTTCTCAAAGCATTTATTAATTTCTAGTAAAAAAATTTTTAGGAATCTAATGCTTAGAATTATTAAATTTTTTATTTAAAAATTATATGCAATTATTATACTATAAAACTAAGTACATATCTGCAATCTTATACGAGTTTTCAGTTAATATTTCGAATAAATGAAAAATTGCACAAATATAAAAAAAAAAGGTTTAAAAAAATCAATTTTTGAAAGTAGAGATTAAAATGTTTTTATAGTACAGAATGATCAATTGAATCGATAACTACTATCGACCGAGCTGTCTTCCCAATATAAAAATGAAATAAACGTGAAAATATGTTTTCAAATGCTTGTAGCTTTCGGCTGTAACGATATACAGGTTACCCATAAAATTTAAAATTTAACGTAAGGACCCAAACATATAAAGAATCTTGAAAAAATAAAAGAAATAGAATTGCCCAAACGATTTTCTGTTTTGGAAAAATCTCATTTTCACTTTGAAATAAAATTCTTGTGATTCACCAGACGATCTTTTAGAACAATTTTACATTATTTAAGTTAAAATATAAAAATTATTAGCCCTGAAATAATAGAAATTTAAAAATAATATAAATTAAATTTTTTTTTTTTTTTAAAGTCAATTCTACTTTTTTTTTCACTATATTGCAGTTATAAATAATTTTCATTCATTTTTAAGTTTATCTGGCGCCATCTATTGGGAGATACATGCGACTTAAAAATAAAAAACTAAAATTATTTTCTTCCCTTGAATGAATTAAATTTAATTACTGAATTAATAGTTGAAACAACTGTATTAACATCTTTTAAGACCATTTTTATTAATTAAGTTCGTGAAAAAAAAAAAATGTATTTGAAATTGAGTATTAAATAAAAAGTATTTTATGAACGCCATTGAAAGAAATTTAAAATATTACTTATAAAAAAATTACTGAAAGAAATTTTAACATACCAATAGAATTTAGTGAAAAGAAATTTTAAAAATTTTAATATAAAATTCCAAACGATTTTCTGTTCTTGAAAAATCTCATTTTCACTTTGAAAAAAAATTGTCTTTGATTCACCAGACGATCTTTTAGAACAATTTTACATTATTTAATTATATAATTATTAGCTCTGAAAAGAAATTTAAAAGTAAAAAAAAATGAAAGTGGATGGACTCGAAATAAAAATACGCATAATTTTTTATAGATAAAAAAAAAAAAAAAATTCTGATCTTATATAATGTATCTTAAATAAGCTTATTATATTTGCCTTACGCAGCTTATACAGATAAATTTAATTTTCACTTGTATGAAAAATGCAATTATTGTATTTTACTACAACTCACTCACGTTTGCTCAGCATTCAACTAGTGGTAACTATCATGTATTTATTTAATTTGTTATTATTATTACTTTGCCGAAACTGTTATTGTAAAATTACACGATTTTTGAAAATGAAATGCATTTAATTTATTAAAGATCCAAAAGCGAACATTTTCTCTTGTTTCAAGTAGCACATGAGTTAAGGTAAATAGTTTGAAAATCTCTGGTGTAAATAAAATTTTTAAACACATGCTATAACTGAAGTAGCTTAGATGGAGAAAGTCATGTAATGTTATTTAGTATATCTTCTGCTAGGACATTTGAAAATTATCAGTATAATTAGGAGAGAGAAAAAAAAGAGGCAATATTTTAGTAATGTTTTACCATATATATTCATGTAAAGTTTAATTTTCGCGTCTATTTCGTTTTCCAGAACAATCCTTGATATCGTAGATATCACAAAGAGCACTTCTGTTGGTCTTTTTAAAATTGTTACTCATTTTGCCAGCTTATTTAGAATTTTAAAAAAAATAGTATAGGAATTTTTTTTATAGATTCTTCCTCAATTTTTTGAACAAAACGAAGGCTGAGTAAGAATGGACGAAAGTAACCTTGATGTGTGGTTTTCCCTAATAGATAACCAGTGATGTTAAAATTTATTATTTTCCATTTGTCTCATAGAAATTTACTTCTGTATAGTTTTTATTTATTGGTAAATTATTCCTTGTAAAAGCTGCTATTTACAAATGCACTTTGACATGTTTTTTTTTTACTGTTTCGATATAAGGTTTTTATGCTTTCAGTAGATTTTAATTTTGTAAATAAAAATTTAATAAATTAATATTAATTTTCACTTAAATTATTTTTGAATATAAACTTTTCTTCTCGATATGTTAATGAACTTTGGACAGTTTACTATGATTTCCCCAATAATTCCTGTTTGATACTTTCCCTACTTCAGCGGTTGCCCTTGGCAACGCTTCATTTTTCGATTAGGCAAACAAATAAAGGTTTATCTTTCTCGAATATTGACATGGGTTCCACTCATGACTGTGTATTCATGCTTTAGTAGAGATTATTTATTAAATATTGAATTAATTAAATAAAAGCAAAGGCTGATTAATAATGGATTGAATATATTGCATATGGATTTGCTTTGCAATTCGAAAATGATTAAAAAAAATTTTCAACTGGAGAGTAATAATAAAAAATAATTTAATATTTTTTTTTTATGAGTAGTTCGAAATATAGAAAAAATTGTAATTAGCTAGGCCGATATACAGGTTACTATATAATTTAATGTTAGAACAAAACAACAATCGCAAAAAAAAAAAACCCAATAGAATTCCAAATGATTTATAAAAAAATTACATGAAACAAATTAAAAAAATATATTCTATAGGGCTCTATAAAAAAAAAAAGCTTGTGAAAGAAATTAAAAAAAAAAAATATCCATGCATATAAAAGTTAAAAAGAAATTTAAAAAAATATGTGTGAAAAAGTTAATGAAATAAATTTAAAAATAAACCCATAAGAATAGATAGTGAAAGAAATTATATATATTTGCATATACATAAATAAACAAACCAATAAGGGACGTTGGAAGTGGTCAACAAACGTAAAAACAGGGCTCCTCAATGCAGTAAAAATTAAAAAAAAAGTAACAAAATTTATAATAAATGATTTTCTTAAAATATTTCTTGCTGAACCATTTTAAGAAAATTAAATTTTGAGAAGGTGTTACAAGATATTGAAGTATGAAATATATAAAAATATATAAATTGATTTATGTAATTTTAATATTCTCGTAGAATTGAAACACAATACAAGTGAATTTAAAATCTTATAACTGATTTTATTAAATCACTCAATTTTTCTTATCAAGGTCGAAGTAAAAAAACTAATCATGATTTCCCAGTTTAAATCAAGGATGCCACAATACAATTCAAAATATCATTCGGTTTTCATCCGTGAGATTACTTTACAATTAATTCTTTCTTTCTACTTTTTATGTATCTTTTTACATAATAGCAATTTAAAAATCAATGTTAAAAAGTCTAACATTTTGCTTCATTATTTTATCTTCTCTTATTCTCTCTCTTTTGTTCTGATTCTGAAAGATATTAGAAAATATAGTTAGTTTTAGTTTAATGTTGTAATCAATGTCCAATTCTTTTTAAAATTAAATTAGATTTACCGAGTAAATTGTTATTAACAGAGTTGTTTCTGCAAAACGAATTTTTCAAGAGAGGGGAAAAATGATTCTTCCCAAAACTCCTTACTTCCGAATTGAAATAATTTTATCGATTAAGATTAAAATAGATTTTGCATTTCGATGCTGCAAGTTCGTAAAGGGATTTTGATTTCAATCATGGAGTTCTAAGGTTGGAATATTTTGTTAGGAAATTTTACTAAAATATTATTTTGCATCTTATTTATTTTAGCTATGCTGTTGAAACAACATTTCATTGAAACATTTTTTTTTTTCTATTAAAGAATTTTTTACATATCTATACAAATATATTTTTTACTGTTGTCATTCTTATTTTAAAAAATTATGCAGTGTTAGCTAAATATAATAAAATGATTTGTCTTTCTTTTTGTTCACGTTTAATTTTTTTATAATTATAATTATTATCATTAGTAAAAAGAACAAAAAATATGATTATAAATTATTCGCTACGGAATCTCTCAACAAGAAAGGTACAAATCGTTTGGCTTTACTGATAACATTATTTACATTGTAAAGCAAGAAATGTGAAAATAACGTAAAAATAGAGTAATTCGACTGTTGTTGGATTATTTGAAAAAATCGTTAACATTTGATAAAAATAATACCAGATATATCAAATATATTTAGTTTTAATAATAATGTAAAATAAATGAAATCATTTCACTTATTTATATAAGTTACAATTAAAGCTCAGCGTCCACAAAGGTGAATGTTATACCTTTGAATTCCTATCAATATAAGATGAATGAATCGTAATAAAAAAACTAAATAACTAAAGTCTTTTTTTTTTTTTTAACTATAAAAAAAAAATCATCCTTGACTAGTTTAAATTGTGTTTCTGCACTCTTTTAACATTCTCCCGATTTTTTTTTACCAGTTGATTTTTTTTTTTTTTTATGGAAAAAAATAAAAATTGTTGGCCAGTTTTTATTTTGGATAATGCGTATCCTTTATTTAGAAAAGTTAATTCTCTACTGTATTGCTTTGTGCTTTTGATATATTTTTTTTTTATTATTATTATGAATTGAAATAGTAAGTTAAATATCGGCAGACAACAGTGTACATAAACTTCCGAACCGGACGCATTACTGACCCTGTCTGCAATGAAAATATGAGTAACATTTTGGTCACTTTTTATAATTTAGTTTGTGCTTTTTTTTTTTTTTTTTTTTCCTCTTTTGAATCGCGTAATATATATATATATATATATATATATATATAAATAGAAAAAACTATAATCAAACCACCTACTACTGTCATCAGTTTTTGTCAAAAGATATTTTTTTCTACTTTTCTGTTTATTTTTATTTCATAAAGACGAATTTGTTTTATTTGTACAAAGAATCGATTTCGATTGACAGTTTTTACAAGTTGAATCATCTTTTAAAAGAAATAATCTTTCGTTAAATTTAAGTATTTCGTTGTTTAGGTAGGGAAAATAAAATAAAAAGCGTTAGATTTTTATAAATTTTTTTTTCCGCTCTCTTAGTTAATTATATATAAAATTGTATATTTCACATAAATCTGATTTTCTGATTCTAAAACGTAATTTAATATTTGTTTTAAAATATGCCAAAGTTGAAATGCTTTCTGTCTACATTTTTCTTATCCTTTCATTTTCAATTTGATTTTTATGTGATGTAATTTTTAATGGCATGAATCATCTTATTTTAATTTGTTCTCGCAGGGATGTTAATACAAAGCGTGAAACAGATAATTGAGTCATTCAGAAGCCAATGTGGTTAAGTCTATTTTTTTAAAATATATATTATTAATTCCATTAAAATTTACAAAAAGCATAATATATTTAGTTATTGAAGGATTTACACGTTGTTTCGTTTATTCTAGGCCAGGTTAGCCATTTCTTAATAGCTTTTGAATATGTTATTTATAAGGGCTTCTGAAATTATTATATTAGTCCACTTTTTATCAATATATTTATAACATAATAAAAAATAGAAATAAAAGCTAAATTCTTCTTCTTCGATATATTTGTTGGCAACTCTTAAAAATAATAAATTCGTAGTAACTGTTATTTTGCTGTTTAGAATTGTGCGAGATAATACTTGAAAAGAACGCCATTTTCACAAGAAGCGTCATCGTGTTTAACTAAACACATTAAATTATATGCAAATGATTTTCTAAAAACTATAATGCATTCAGATTCAGGACGCAATCGAAATAATTAAAAAAAAAAAAAACTATTACGTTTTCTGAAGTTGATTCTGAGTGAAGGCACAAAAACTGAATCAATTGAAACTTAAATTTTTATAAAGCGGGCACAATTATTTGCCCAATGACGCTGAATTTGCAGTTATAGAAGCCCATGAAAAAAAAAAATATTAATAAATCAATGTATTTATAATCCTAGCCAAAATATTAAAAGAAAAACCCTTTCAACATTATCGAAATAAATCGGCAAGGTTTCCTTTCCACAAAATCATTGGAAGATTATGTTATCTACAGAAAAAAATTAACAAAATGACTAACAAATCAATTGGTTTAATATGCGGTGGATAAAATTAGAAAGGTCAAACACAAGCAGCATTAAATTCAAATATAATTTTGATGAGGATGATACTTTTCATGTAATTGACATAAAAAGCCAAAATAGGTACACCAGCAATCTTAAAAAAATATTAATCAACAATTTCGAACGTTTTTCTCTTTCCCTGGTTAAAAATTTGTAAAGAAACAAATAAAAGACATAAGGAATTTATTGAAGTATATACACCTGCAAGGACATTAAAAACAACATGTGGAGATTAAAAAATTTAGAATTGGAAGAAGTTGCTTATTATGATGAATAAACATTAAACTTTTGGCAACAAATGTTATATTATTTTTTAACATAATTTTCATATGTTTTTTGCCAAAAGGTTAACTTCCTAAAGTTTTTAAGATATTGCCATTGTCCCAATAAATATTTACATTTTTATTTACATATCATATATATATCTTGTTTTCAAATACAAATTTCAAGAAATTAAAGATTTGTGTAGAGAGGGATGTTGATGTTCTGGTAATCCTAGAGGCAAATATCACAGAAAAACAAAATAAAAACAGGATATCAAGCTCCTTAATGAAAATGGATAAATACATCACTTTCCATCAATGGTAAATTCCATCACATGTTGAAAACGAAAGGGGCAGGTCTTCTGGCAAAAAAAAGAACAGAAGTTCCTGGACAGTGTCCTATCCCCCTTGACTCTTTTAAGAAAACTAAACGGGAAAAAATTAAATCATCGTATATTAGTGAATTATTATCTAATATCAAAATGAAAAGTCTGGGTTTAGTGGAAAAAGCGCAAAGAGAATGTTGCCAGTTTTTAGATTAAAAACCGGACATTACTCCCTGGGCGAACACCTGACCAAAATAAGGATTGCCAACACTGATATGTGTTTTTTATAAGATGGAAAATGAATAAGGCCCATCTACTTGTTTGCTCGGGACTGGACTCTTAACTTATGGTGATTTGTGTACTCTTTACTGAGGGCCAGAGAAAACATGTCCTGATCACATACTAACGAAAACATGCCTTGATCACATAGTAAAGGACTTCTATTATGGTGCTTCTAGCTTTTTAAATTTGTATCCTTTTATAAATAGTTTTTAAGGCCTTTTTGGCCGTTTTTAAGAAAGTCTGAATTTGCTCATTTTGATTTGTTTGTATGTTCTTTTTTTTTGGTTCTACTGAAAGTCGCCAAATTTATATGGATTGAGTTCCAATAAAACCATAGATAACAACAACAGCATATCTGGTTTTGTTGCCGAGTTTACTATTAGAAGAAAGAAAAACATTAATTTTTTTTTTTTTTTTTTTTTTTGTACTTAACCTCTTTAGTTTTTGAGCAACTCAATTGATGAATGCCCTTTTTATTGCCAGAGCTGGCTGTCTGTTATGAATGTGGGCCAATAGAAATCATTAATTTCGTTAAGCATTGATATTTTTAAGTCTTATTTTACTTATTTATTGAAAATTATATTTACTTCAAAATATATCCGAGTAGTGGAATCTTTATTTTATTCATATACCAATCTAAGGTTATTATTTTGAAAATATTTTTAATTTATTTATTAAAGCTTGACTTAATCAATGATTTCATAAAAGGGAAATTCTTTCAGAATTTATAATGAAAGAATTTTCTTAAATTCTGAAAGAATTTCTTTTATAAATTTGATTAAGTCAAGCTTTAATAAATGAAATAAAATATATATTTTCTTTTATAGAAAAATAAAAATATATTCTTTTTGTAGAAGAGAAATTATTGATTGTTTATCATGACTTATGTTTTAATTTCTTATGTTTTATGGTTGAATTAATATACCTTATGTGACAATAGGGGTAGTTTTTTTTTTTTTTTTTTTTTTTTTGTTAAATTGCGGCTTGAGTAATTTTAAATGCAGGATAATTTATTTTAAATAGTATTTGTAATTTTTTTTAATAAAAAATTTGTTATTGTGTTTTGTTTTGATCCAAATGTGATCGATTAGACTAATTTGAGGCAAAAAATGATTTACATTAATAAATCATTACATGATTTAAAAATGAACACTATTACATACTAAACCATAGTTTATGTATAAAAATAAGTATGGCTTCCCAGAAAAATACAACAGATTTTTTTGTTTTGATTCTTTATAAATGCACATAAAGTTTTTGCCTGACCTTTATATCGTTATTGATTATTTCCTATCGCCCACTTGATTATTATCTCTAGTAAATAATGCTTATCTTTCAAGTTCTCCCTAAAAGCGAAGCCCGTTATTTTCATGGGTTATTATTAATTGTAATGTTTTGAATAACGACATCTAGAAAAAGTGTAAAGATGTAACATTTTTATAGATAAAATAAAATTATGCATTTTATACAAACATACAATTATTAACTTGTATGTTTGTATAAAAATGCATAATTTTATTTATAAATACTGACATCTACCCTCCTTTGTTTAAACATACTTGTGTGTGTGTGTGTGTGTGTGTGTGTTCTTTAAATCATAAAATAACGTTTTGCATCATTTTATGTATTAATTTGATTTTTAGACTTATTTGATAGTAGTCTCTGTATTGAAGGTATAAATTAAAATATAAAACTGAAATATTTTAATTTAGTTGAAGATTTTTTTTTTTTTATACGGAAATCTTGTAACGTTTTAAAGTTTATTGTATTAATATATTTTTTGGGAAGGAGGATATTTTATCAATAAATTTTTTAGAGGGAAAAATAATATATAAGAAAAACATTTTTGTTGTTGTTATCGTGTCCACGGATTTAAAATATAATTATCAAAGTTAGATCAAGTCAAAATCTTGACGATAGTGGACGCTAGCAATACACAACACTAGCTTCACAATACAGGACTTCTCTTAAGTTGGCCTCGATTGGCACCATACCCAATTGCAAAACATGGGGAGTGAGTGCTGGGCACTCTAGAATGTGTTTAGGTGTAAAAAAAAAAAAAAAACATTTTTAATCGCATTTAATAATAAAATAATTTACCAAGTGGCTTATTTGGAAAAGATGTATAAAAATATGATTGAATTTATTAAATGTTTTTTTCTAAACTTTCATGCTGTTGTTTTAAAGAATAATTAAAATTTAACAGGCTCGTTTTTTGAAAGTTTTATGCATAGTTAATGTCTAATGCATTTTCAATTTTTTTTTTTTTTTTTTTTGAATAATGTAATCTATTCCAATGCAGTAGTAGCATAATGTAATCTATTCTAACAAATCATTTCATATCAAATGCCAATACATTTCAAAACTTAAAACGCTTTTATTTATTTAAAACAAATATTTTGACATGGACACAAAATCATTGCATCTTTTATTAGCATGCGAGAAACATTTTGCACCAAAGTCGATGATTAGAATTTTCTCACTATTAAAGGAGCGAAACGCTAAAAATTTATTTCTGAAATTTGTCTTGATTAGTATTTTGTTTGTTAAATCTAAAGCCAAGCATTCAATTGTCCGTGAAAAGTTGATAATTAATTCCTGCAAGTTTATGGGATATTGACTAATATTCCAAAGAATTCTTAATTCATCAAAAAATATCAATGAGAGATAATTATTTACTTTTTAGAAAAATAAATTCAATTTCTACTTGGGGGAATGCCAAAATAAATTCTTTTCAATTAATATCAAAAGCTGCTAAGATCTAGATTCAAGCATGGTTTTCCTGTGAGAGTATAATTAATAATTAAATAATCATTTCGCGAAACGTTAAGCTAGTGGACAACTTTTTTGGTTGAGTTTTGAACCAAATTTAGTGGGGATTTTGCCATATAATTTAGTTCTCGGACAATGAAAGGTTCTTACTTTATTTAACAAAATATTTTTTATTTATTTATGTTTTGAAGTTTAAATGTAATAAACTTTGAAAAATTTAGAAAAATCCCCTTCAACATAATTTGTGAAGGGAGAACTCTGAAACATCGTATAGAATTCATGCTTTGAAAAGTATTCATTGTAAAACAAGGAAAACATTTAGAAAAAAAACCTCTCCCCTCTTAATATGTGAAGGAGAATTCGAGAAATTTCGTGTCGAATTCATACATTGTATCAGTTCAGTGTTACGTAACTTGTTACGTGCCATGAAACGTTAAGTCAGTGGACAACTTTTTGGTTGAATTTTTGACTCAGTTTAAATGATGATTTGTCATATAATATAGTTCTCGGACAATGAAAAGTTCTTGCTTTATTAAACAAAGTGTTATTTTTAAAAAAATTAAATTTAATAAATTTTGAAAGTATTCATTGTAAAATAAGGAAAAGCATTTAGAAAAATCCCCTCCCCCGTAATATGTGAACGCAGAACTCGAGAAACTTCTTGTCGAATTCATACATTGTATCCGTTCAGTGTTACGTAACTTGTCACTTGGTTACTCTAAATATTTACATTTGAGAAACTGCTGTGGTCACCTGCTGTTTCAGTGGAATAACCTTGGAATCTTTTCTACCTTTGATTTTTCTCATACGCCCGCAAAATGTGTAAGTGTGTAAACATGCTGTTTTGAATCTCTGTCGATGATTTCTATTTTCCGAGAAGAGAAAATTGGGGTTTTTTTTTTTCCCTTCTTTTGAAGGTCGAATTGATCTGATGGCTGAAATATAATATACATTTGTATATTGAAATTGCATTTTAATAATGAATATATTTGAAAAAAAAAATAAATAAAATAAAAATAAGATTATATTACTTCTCGGTATGTATGTTTTTTTCTTTTTCCACATGGAGAATGCAGAGATGTACTTGTAAAGGCCAGTGTACTCTGTGCTGTAATTTGATTGCTGGCCGCAAGAGCTAAAACAAACCTCGAAATAAAGTACACATGTATATGTGTGTTTTGAAGTTAGTTATATATGTTAAAGATAAATAATATATAATAAAAAATTGCGTGATATTACGTCAATATAATGTTTCAGAATCGTTTTCAAATCAAGAATGACATTCGTCTAGTAGAGAGAGCAATTTGAATTGTATTATAAGATATGGCAACGCCTATAATAGCTCATACGCCACCACTAGACGAAATAGCTTAGTTATGCTATTATCACTAAGTTATTTAGTCTTTGATGGTCGGTGGGAATTACGTTTTCTACCAATTCGCATGTATTTTGAAGTGATTATTGATTCTTAGCTGTTTAAGAAGTTAGCTTTCGTACTTTGTGTGTGTGCGTGCGCGCTTGAAAATTTAATTTAATAGCTTTTATAGAAATGGCACCAAAAGTATTGAATATCGATCGATAGGTGCCAAAAGTTGGTTAGATTTAAATTTTTAGCTTTTATAAAAATAGTCTAAAAAATTCCCCAACAAACAATTTGTAAAATCTAAGTTTTTTTTCCTCTCTTAACTTCGATTCTTAATATTCTTTGATGATATTCTTTACATTACAGATTCTTATATAATATATTCTTAATATTTCTTAATAATATATAAGATTTGATTCTTAATCTAAATTAAGTTAATTAAATTAAATCAGTTAAGACTCAGAAATGTTCTGGAAGAACACATCTTTTAGACTCTTCCCTGTCAGAATTTATGTTCAGAAAAACAAACATTAGATTTATTTCATCTCAATTTAAAAACGAACACATTTTTAGTGTATAGATGTATATGTGGTTCATTTAAATCGGAAATAGGACAGCCTTTCTGTAATTAGGGGATCAAATTATCATTCTGTTTGCAGGTCAGGGTACTGACTAAATTATAAAATAAAATAAATTAATATTGAATGAATTGAAAAAACTTTTTATTTTATCTATTTCATTTATTTTTATATTATTCATTTATTTGATATAAAGCTCTACATGAAATCTTTACAATATAGTGAAACGATATAATTATTTGATGTGAAGATATGCCTCGAACTTGAACCACGATTTCTCAATATTGACATTGGTATTATTTAGCGTATTATTATTGTAGGTTATTTTCACATTGGTATTATTTAGAGTATGTATTTATAGAATTTTCGAGCTTTTCTTCCGGTATTTATTATGGATATGTACCTGGTATCCAATATTTGATTGAAATAAATCTGATTCTGTAATGATCGTGCTTAAAAAGTAAAACGCAAATCAGTAGAACTTGAAATATATCTTATTTGCCAATTTATCTGAATAATGTACAATAACTATGTTGGTCATGTCAGAAGATAAAGATAAAGACAAAGCGCAAAAGCCATTACTTTCTTAGTTGTGACTGTGTCCAAATCCCCCGTATTACGATGAGCTACAGTATTTGGGGGAACGTTTCATTTAATTATTTCTTTTTTGCGTTTCTTTTAATTAATTTCTCTCTCTCTTTTTTTTTTTCCATTACAAGTATTATATTTTTAGCTATATCTTTTTATAAGAACTAATATAGTACTAATACACTTTTTCTTCTCTCAAAATTACATTTCTTCAGTTATGCTAATATTTTAAACGTTTTAATATAATATCATCATCAACATTATTTAATATATCTGGTATTATTTTTTTTATCAAACATTAACGATTTGTTCAAATAGTTCAATAATACTGTCAGTCGAAATACTACTTTATATTATTTTCATATTCCTAACTGTACGCTATAAATGCCATTATCAGTGCAGTCAAACCATAAGATTTGTATTTTCCTTGTTGAGTGACTCTGTAGTGAATAATTTATAATCAACTTTGTGTCATTTTTATTAATGGTAGTAATTATAACTAAAAAAAAATTAATGTTCACATATGTGGCCAAAAGCGTCAAGAGGTTAATACTATTAATAAATAGTACTCAGTTTACTTCTTCATCGTTGGCGAAACAGCCCTATGGCGGGCCAAGGCCGTCTGCCTACTGGCAGATTTCAAAACAGACATTTTCTTTTTTACTGGGTAGATTTGTCAGCATTACGCCCAATGCACTCCAGTCGTATTCGACCGGGACCTACGGTTTAAAGTGGATTCCGAACCACTGCAAACATCCATGGCACCGCGGGGACACGAACCAGATCGCCAGAGCGTTAGTCACTCGGCCATCAGGCCCCTTAATATAACATAAATTTTCACGGCATCTTTTTAAAATATGTGTTTACTATGGTAGCAATTATAACTACCACTATATTGTACACACTATAGTGTTACTACCATTACCACTATATTGTTACACAATTAAAGTTTATAGGAAAGTATTATAATTTGATTATTTTAATATTCTTATTTAAAAACAATTTAACTTATCCTTTTTATTCTAATCATCTTTATAAAAAAATGATATATGATGCTGAATATTGTACGTTACTCATTCAGACTTGTGGTTATTGGTATAGAATAAATTAATAAACTTGTATAATTGTAAATTTCTCTTATCTATGTAGTTTAACTGGATAGATTTTTTTATTTTAATGTTCCGTTATTGGTTGTCTATTTGAATTTAATTTGTGACGAAACACGTTATTGCTATTAAATTTAACCTTTGGCACAATTTTCAATGTAGCAGTAAGTAATATTTGACAGTAAAATTTCGTTATTTTTGTTTTTATTGAAAACTAAAGCAGAAAATGCAACCGATTAAATTTTTCTCTCTAACGATTTTGTCAAAACGATATTAAAAGTTGAAGATTTGGCTGTAGGGATGTTATAGTGTTGTACGTATGTTAACATTTCTTATAATTTGAAAAAATTATAACATTAATGGTATCAGAAAATAACTGACATCTTAAATGTTGTCTGAATTTAACCAAAGATCTGATTAATTCTATCTATTTAAATAAAAATTTGAAATTTTATATTAAAATCATTGATTTTATAACTTGGAATGGTACAGACTTCAAAACTGATGGACATCAAATACTCACTGTAACTTGTTCAGTTTTTTTTTTTTTTTTATACCACCAATAAAATTATGAGTATTGTTTCGGGTAATTAGGTTTTTTGTTTCCTTAATCAGTTTTTCCGAGACCACTTTCAACGTTTCTTGTTTATTATAATTTTTAGAACAATTTTTCATTTGCTATTCGTATTAGTTATTTAAATATCTTTCACAGGTTAAATACATAATATTAAAATAGCTTTCACAAGTTTTTTTTTTAATACACAATATTTAAATTTCTTTTCACACACTAATAATTATGTAATTAAATAATGTAAAATTGTTCTAAAAGATCTATTTAATCTAAAAGATTTTATTTCAAAATGAAAATTATATTTGACAAAAAAAAGAAAATCGTTTGGAATTCTACAGTTATCATTTATTATTTTTTTCTAAGATTGCTGTTATGTGTTTTGTTCTTATGTTAAATTCTTAATTTTAATTAATCGGTGTAGACGATTATGTATATATAATTTTCACATATATTACAAAAATTAAATAAAGCATTTGATACGTGAAATAACTTTAATAAGTGGTTTTGCATTTGGTTAAGTATTTCCAATTTCTACAAAGTTGGAAAAGAAGTTGTTCATATTGTAAATATATGTTGAACCAAAATATTTATTTATTTTGAGACACATTGTCATATTAGTATTCTTCAATCATGTTGTGCCTAGTTTGCAATAAATTTGAAAACATTGAACAAGATAACTTTTAACCAGATTTGTTATTATTAATCTACAGAAATATGTTTTTTCAGATGAAAATACTGATTTAGAGAAAACAAAAATGATATATTATATACTGATTGTTCATTTTAAGAATTAAATTTATTTCACAACTGATTTAAAACCATCTAATTTTATTTTTTTGTATTTATTTTTAGTTTTCATTGTCTTACTAGTAAATTTTTTATTAGCAATTACATATTGAAATAAAATTATATATTTTTAAAAAGAGGCAAAAAAATTTTGAGACACAAATTCTTGTATATTTTAGAAATTGTAAACTCCTTTCTTATTTATTTTTAGTTTTCATTGATAAATTTTTTATTGCAATTATATTTATTTAGAAATTGATTTTGATGAAGACGTTTAGACACATTGTCTTACTAGTATTCTTTAAGCGGTACTACAAGCTGCCATGGAAATATGTGACGAGGATACCGATGACTAAGATAGCACTACCGATCAAAACTGCTTTATTTAATTCAGATTATTAGTTTCCATAGATAATTTTTTCTAGCAATACATATTAGATTAAATTTTTATTTTCTGTAAGTAAGCAAAGCCGTGTTATATTTATTTTGAGGAGGATGTTAATGATCATCATGCCTTGAGGATGCAAAGACTGTGATAAACCTGTATTGTTTGAAGGAAAGAAAACGAGTTTAAATGATTTCAAACCACCGTGGTACAGTTGTATACAGTTACTGCAACTTTCCTGTTTTATTTTGGCGGCCTGATGGCCAATTGACCATCGCTCTGGCCTTTGGTACCACAGACTTCAGGTTCGAATCTTACGGTGGTATGAATGTTTGTGAGTGGTTCGGAATCCACATTAAACTGTAGTTCCCGGTCTAATTAGCCCAAAGAATGCACAAAATGACCGTAGAGCGGCAAACCAAGCTAAATAAAAAAATTTTAATCTCAAAGGACATGAATTTATCAAATCTATCCTGCTCTTATCCTAACTATCCTAACAACATGGTAAACTGCTCTTGCTACCTATACGTTTTTCACTCTTTAAACATAGGATTTTGTCTGAAATATCCTGAAAAAAGAACAAAAAAAAAATTCCACATTCATCAATATTGAGAACCTTGGCAAGTTCTTATCTTTCGAAAATTTTCTGCAGTACAGAATCTTTCCATTCTTGTCAAGGCATTATCATCTAAATCGACAGCTTGTCGGCACAATTTTCTTAAAAGTTAGGTTATCATCATGAGTAGCACGACAGCCCAGAGTGGACTAAGCCTTTTTTTCCATTGTAGACATTCCCATGCATTCCTGTGGGTGACAAGGGTCCTCCAATTCTTAATCTTCAGTACAGCAAACTCTTCTCCAACTGCGTCTATCCATCGCAACTTGGGTCGTCCTCTTCCTTTTTGTCCCGCTGCTTTGCCAAAACAAAACTTTTTGCAGGGTTTAAATCGTTCGTTCTAAATACATGAGCAGCCCGGTTTAATCTATTGATCTTAATAAATTTTATAATATCTGGGACTATAGCATTTATAAATTTCTGTGTTGTACCATCTTCTCCAACAATCATTTATCCTAACACTTCCAAGAACAGCCCTTAAAATCTTCCGCTCAAGTATTCCCAAATGGACCTTATCAGGTCTTGCCAAAACCCAAGTTTCAGAGCTATAGACCAAAATAGGTCTAATATGGGTTTTGTATAACAAGAATTTAGTTTTTCTGTATATGAACGGTGATTTAAACAGATTTCTTAAGCCAAAAAGGCCTTATTGACAGACTCAATTCTGTTTTTCATTTCAGAAAAGTTAGGTTATGCCTGAAATTAAATCGCCGTAGCCAGCGATTGCTGTTGATGAAATTTGTCTGGGCAAGTTTATTAGCAATTTCCGAGGACTTTTCCTACAAAAACATTCCGCGATTTATAGACGTTTTGTGAACTTACATATTTTATCCATGGCAAAATATCCCTTTTTCACATTCTCATAAGGTTGACAAGCGCTGTCCGTTTTTCTTTCTTGATCGTTAGATTTTGATCTTTAAAGTACAAGGCCAGGCTGCTAAAATGTTGTTTAAAAGTCGTACGGGGTATCGAATGAGCTTTTTGCATAAGCCTGCTTTTGAAAAATTAGAATTTCTAATATCTTTATATTGATTTTCTATCATGAATTCTTTTTTTTTGGAAGCCATATTAAAAAACAGGAAAGTTCTTTTGGTCAAGTACGATAGGAACGTTTCTCCTCCTTTTGTATCAGTATTTTTCACTAAGGGGATTCATTTATTTTAGAAATAAAAAAGAAAAAAATAGAAAAATAAAAAAAAAAAAAAAATTTTTTTTTTAAAGTCATTTCCTACTTTTTTTTTCACTATATTGCAGGAAGTCCTTTATAAATAATTTTCATTCATTTTTTTAAGTTTATCGGGCGCCATCTATTGGTAGATATATGCCGCTTAAATGTAAAAAAAACCCCTAAAATTAATTAATTACATTTAATTACTGAATTAATATTTGTGAAAACTGCATTAACATCGGTGTCATCCACTACAAGTTCAAAAACATGTGTTTGAACTTGAGTGGATGGATAAAAAGTATTTTATGAACGATTGAAAATTTGAACAAGATATATATAGGGAGAGTGTGAATTAATAGTAGGAATTTAATAAAAATGATTGAGTTAGAAACAGTCTCACTCAGAAAGGAGAATAAGCATTTCGTAGTAATTAGAAATTCTTCCTTATCTTTCCTCGAGTAAAGTCCCTGTGACTTGGAACCTTTTCGAACAGAGAAGAATACCTTTGTGTGACTGACCTTCGAAATACCCTCTACCCCACGACTCTGGTCTCTTTCTTGTTAAATTCATGGAAGCTACAGGACTTGGATTTTTAAAATGTCAATATAGCCTTTAATATGGGGAAAAAATGATTATATAAGCTTATTAACTTTGAGCGGCTTCATGGCTAATTGGCTAGCGATCTTACCTTTGGTACCACAGGCTTCAGGTTCGAATCTTGCCGGTGGTATGGATGTTTGTGAGTGGTTCGAATCCACTTTAAACTGTAGGTCGTATAATTAGCCTGAGAAGTGAAAATGATTGTAGAGCGACACAAACCAGTCTACCCATTAACTATGACGATATACTTTAAAGCGGGTAATCCTGTAATCGGTACTAATTGTATGTATATTATACATATATACTCTTATATAGTGTCACATTGAATTTAATATATAAGCGAACTTTCAAATTTAGTTTAATTTCTTCTCGTGCATCGGATTTCTCTCCGTTCGGAAATTCATTATTGTTGCCAATACCGCTTTGTTGTGTTGAAATAAATTGATACTAAAAATGAACAAATTTAAGCTTTAAGAAATTAATTTTTTTCTCCACGTAATAGTTATTCTATGCAAATCATGCAACAGCTATAAAAGAAAATTATCGTATATAATATAAATCATGTTCTTCCTGATTGATATATTTTGAAATTAATAACTCTTTTGGTATGAATTTCTGTAAGCAAAAATAATTTTTAAATGGCACGTTTATAAAATTGAATTTTTATGAAATAAAATTTTTTTAAAAATTATGAAAAATGTTTTTTTTTTTTTTTTTTTTTTTTTTTTGTTCTAATGCAGCTGGCAAACACTTAGACAGCTTGGTCTTGGATGCCTTAAGGCAAGCGCTGCACAGACGTACTCACTTTGCATTACTCAGGGGGCGCGTGGAACTTGAAGATAAGCCACGGACGCGGAGTAACAATGCCCCCGTAACGCTCTACGATCCTATTAGGACCGGGACCTACGGTTTAAAGTGGATTTCGAACCACTACAAACATCCATGGCACCGCTGGGACTCGAACCCGAAACCTGTGGTACCGAGCGCCAGAGCGCTAGCCACTGGGCCATTCAGGCCCATGAAAAATATCTAGTTCCGAAAAAAAGTCAACAGATAGTATGCGGCAGCCTATACGGAAATAACAATAAATCATTCATTATGAATGATTTGCCATTAAAAACAAGTAATATAATAAAAAAATTTTAAGTCAATTCCTACTTTTTTTCACTCTATTGCAGAAAGTCCTTTATAAATAATTTTCATTCATTTTTTAAGTTTATGGGGCGCCATCTATTGGTAGATATATGCAACTTAAATCTAAAAAAAACCTAAAATTAATGAATTAAATTTAATTACTGAATTAATATTTGAAAAAACTGTATTCACATCCAGTGTCATCCACTACAAGTTCAAAAAAAAAGTGCATTTGAACTTGAGTGGATGAATAAAAAGTATTTTATGAACGATTGAAAATTTGAACAAGATATATATATGGAGAGTGTGAGCTAATTGAATGAATAAATTTAAGCTATAAGAAATTAATTTTTCCCCACGTAATAGTTATTCTATGCAACAGCTATAAAAAGAAAATTATCATATATAATATAAATAACGTTCTTCCTGATTGATATATTTCGAAATTAATAACTCTTTTGGTATGAATTTCTGTAAGCAAAAATAATTTTTAAATGACACGTAAAATTTTTTTTTTTTAAATTATGAAAAATATCTAGTTCCGAAAAAAGGCAACAGATAGTACGCGGTAGCCTATACGGAAATAACGACAAATCATTCATTATGAATAATAATATACGATTGGAGATGATGAGCAGTTTATTGTCTGTTAGGAACAAAATGGGGGTCCATAGATTGGTACCTCAAAATTGATATTATCATCTTGCGAAGTATTGGGATAATTCTGTGTACGATAACTAACAAGTGTAAATATCATAGCCCTTGTTACGTCAATTCGGAAAGGCCGTTGCCCAACATTGCAGTTGTAGATCGATGAATGGATGTTTATTGTTAAGATGGTTATCTTATTGCCCTAAACGAGAAATGTGATTTTTTTTGAGGAGTTGGGTTTTCGTCTCTTTGATCACTTTCAACTTTTCTTATTGGTGTATTGTAATTTTTTTTTAAAATTTCTTTCATGAGCTATTCTTAATTGCTTATTTCAATTTATTTTAAGAGTTAGAACAATTTTATATTAATTATATAATTAGTAATATAAAATTGTTCTATAAGATCGCCTTGTAAAAGCAAAAACAATTTTATTTTGTAGAAAAATGAGATTTTTCAAGAAAAGAAAATCGTTTGGAATTCTATAGTTTCTTTTTATTTTTTGTTATTCGATTTGTTCTTACATCAAATTCAAAAATGTTATGGGTAACCTGTATATCTGCCCAGTCGATTGTTTATTGTGTTTTAAATAAGTAAGTTATCTGTATATATTTTTCATTATTATGCTGTTTTTTTTTTTTTTTATTCTGCGATAATTTTTGTTAACCAATTGAAGTAATTTAAAAGTCTTTGTTCATAGAAAAAAAGTTTTTCTAGATGAATGTAAAAGAGGGGAAAAAGAGTGTCATAAAATAAAATAAAGCAACATAAAATATATTAATTCAACTATAGTTTTAAACAAGACAGGAAGTAAAAATACGCTTGCAAAAATGCTATAGCATAACGTTTTTTTCTTTCATGGTTTATATTTTTTTTATTTAAAAAAACCAAAAAAGTTTTAATCATGAAATAAAAGAGAAGAAACCTTAAAAAATAAAAAATAGGAAATGCAGAGGGATATTAAATGTATTAAACTTAGTTTTAATTTGTCACTCTACAGTCATTTTGTTAACACTTTAGGCTAATTAGACCAGGACCTATAGTTTAACACGTATTCCGAACCACTCGCAAACATCCATGTCACCGCCAGGATTCGAACCTGAACCAAACTGTGGTACCAAATGCCAGAGTGCTAGCCAATTGGCCACCAGGCTGACAATTTTATGTAATAAAAAGTTTTATAATAACATAACATTTTTATGATAGTATAAGTAATTTAAATAGTACATGGAAGTCTCGGTAGATTTAAGTTAAAAATATCTTTTAAAGAGACACACGGGCTTCATTCACAACAGAGTTAGACCGCCCAAATAAGTATAATTTTAAAGTTTTAACTTATGAGTGGATAAATTCGTTTTCTGTCAGGGTAGGTTTTGTGGGTGTATTCCTGGTATTGCTTCACATGTAATGCAAATGTCGATCCGTTTACAAATAAAAAAAAATACAGAACGGTATTCCTTATCTTGATAGGTATAGAATATCAGCCCTATTCCCCACGTGGTGCATCCTACGTCACTCGAAATCGGATATATCAATGGTGAATGACCTAAAAGTTAAGTTACCATAAAAAAAAAAAAAATCCTAAGTCAGGAAAGAAATGGCTCACTCACTACAAGTTAAACTTTGCCTCGTGGGGGAAAAAAAAAAAGGAAAGTTTGGGGGAGGGTTGTACCATTTGCTGCCAAATGTGGTTTTGCACCCTCTCATGTGTAAGGGAGGGGAACTTTCAGCTATTGGTGGTGGGAAACTGGTTGTCTTTCACAAAAAAAGAATTATTGTATGGAATGCTATAGAATTCATTGCATTGGTGATAAACGTTGCGGTTCGAGTACGTGAATACTTGACTTCTAGACGTTTCTCTAACCTAGTAGATTTGAAATGGCGCCATTTTAACTCAAAGGAAAAGGATGCATTTTTCTTTTTGCAAAAAGAGATAATTTGAAAGTTTATCGATATATATATTTTAGATTGTTGTAAAATATTATTACTGTACCATGTAAGTATTATATTGCTATAATGTGAATTCTTTTTACTTGCATCTTGTTTCCTTTCGAGAACAAGCTTTCAGCGTGTATGTATGTACCCCTTATCTAAGGGGCCTCGTGTTCCACTTACAAGACGTCCCGGATAAGACTGACGATTTTCAAAAAATAGCAACAGATATCGTTAAAAAAATTTTCTGATAGCTAACTTATGTGTCAGGTTATGAATTTAATTGTTCTGAATTTTTTTTTTTAATAAGTTAATAAGCATTTAAGTTAATTATAATCTTAATAATCTTTTTATTGTAAATTTTACGTTAAAATTTGACTTGGACATAACGTATTTGAGCATTCTGGAGTAAAATGAGAAATCTAAAAATTTTTAAGTGGTAAATTAAAAGACTTACTACATGCAAATGAAGACAGTTATTCCTGAAACTGTATTTTATCACTTTTTAAAATTTTTTTAATCTTAATCGTTTTAGTGCCATTGCCTCTTTAGAAAATCGTACAACCATATCACATGCATATACAACTGTGTGTGCATGTGATAGGGCACACAGTTGATGATGAGATTAAACTGCATTTTCAGAGATGTTTTCAAATGCAACCGACTTGCATTTCCGGTTCGTAAAGGTCTTTCTCTTTTGATCATTAAAAAAAAAAAAGAAAAAATTTAGAATTTCATACTCTACTTCATATCGTTTATAATCAAAAACTCACTTTGATAAATCTATCAAACAACTATAATTCATGATATGTTCAGTATAAAATGTAGTGGTTTTTGTTCATTCATTTGTATCATTAACAGTGTACGAAACTGTAGCATTTATCTGACAGTTGTTTTTATGGTAATTATATTTGTTTAGTAAAAAATAATTAACTGATCATGGTAATTAAAATAGCTATTGTAGAATTCGTGAATGAAACATTTTCCTAGAAATGATTTAAAATCAATCATTAATGGGGGAAAAAAAATCTTTGAATTCTTGTTATTGCACCATTTAATCACGTTGAAAATAATTGAATAGGCAGTTTCCTTTAAAAACTGAGTTGGAATTCTGTTTGACCTTGGAAGTTCTACTAAACGTTATGTAATCGCGATGAATCTTGCACATTGGACCGAGATGAATAATGTATTTTCATTTTCATATTTATTATCTTAAAAATATACACCTGTCCATAATTAAATATATATAATCTTTTTTTTTCTTTTATAAAGTTATTTTACTATATATATATTTTTTTTTTTAACTGTTTTTAATTATACAGCGATTATTTGCGAATTTTCTAAATTAAATAGGAAAGATTAATTATTGTTTATTATATATTAAATAATATTTTATCGATCTACCTCCCCCGTGGTGCACCTGGTAACACTTTTTAGTGGCATTTAGTGGCACAACTTGGCATTATTGTTAGATGAATGAACTCTGTTTCAGCATGTTTTGTTGTATTATTTTGTTGTTGTATGTTTTTTTTTTTTCCCCGTTGTTTTTTTTGCTGTAACTGTTCATAATCTACCATTAGAAATAAATAAAAAAAAAATATATTATTTTATTAACGTAGAAAGTAGCATAGATGTCAACTGATTGACTGCAGTCACGTGACAATTTTTAATGATGTTATTTTTCCCCCACCTTTAAAATTTTCTTTCGTCAATCCGATGCTATTTTATTTTTAACAGCAAACCATTTTTAAGAAAAAAATCTTTAAATCACGTATATGATTTTAGTTAAATTATCATAATGCATTGGAAATAATAAAAGGATAGCAATGTAGAAACAAATGGATGGTTTAAAAATTTATTAATTTTTTGGAAAATCTTATGGCAACAGCTGTGATAAAGTTAACAGCAGTAATAACAAAATCAATTAATGTAAAAATTATAGCTTTAAAAAATGTGCAATTAAGAATTGAATAAGCTTTCATGTTTGGCAATTTATGTTTATTTTATTAAACTTTCTATCATATATAATTTTTAACAAATACTCAGTATTTAAAACGGCGAAAGTATTTACAAACATCCAATATTAAGTATAACTTGTAGCAGTTTTTCATAGTACCATTTTCAATTAATTGAAACTCGGCAAGGATATTTCTGTTTTATTAAATTATATATATTTCTTGAAATTAATCAGAAAAAAATAATTTTAAATATTTGAAATCCCCTGTGAACCCCCACCACCACCCCCATCGCTCATTAAATTTAAGATTTTTCAGCTGTATCACTAAGTTATTGGTGTCAAATATTACAACGACGATTTGCCAGATTGACCGAGAACCTTGGCAGCTTAGCAACATCTATCTCCTGCTTTGTGAATGAGGGAAGTTTCTTAAGCTTTAAGCCCATTGATTAGATAGAAGAAAAAAAAAAGTAATATAAGTACATTATTAATTTATTTAAAAATTAATTATTCGAATTTCACTGGTTAATTTTTGTCATATTAACTGGTTGTAATATTTTAAATATAGTAATGTATTCTGAACAAAGTGGTTGCAAGTACTGAAATATTTATTTCAGAAACAGAAATTGTAGATTTCCAGGTGAAATAAGGAAAAAAATTTTTTTCAGAATAAATATTTCTTAAATGTTACGATTTTTAAGAATAAGATTTCAGAATAAGAAATTTTAATAAGATTTTCCGAACAGATAGCTTTAATTTTCATAATTATCAGAACACAATGGCCACTGATTTTTGAAATGGGTTTATAAATATCGTTAAGATTTAATTATTACATTTTTATTTTTCTTATATTTATAAAACAAAGAAAAGTTTCGATAATACCCTTTTTTTTAATACTAATAAAAACGCAAGCTTTTAATTCTTTTGTTTTATCCTCAAGTGCCATTTAAAAATAATATTGAACCATTTGTTAAATTACACAAAATTCCGATTTTAAGAAATGGAACCGTGTAATAATTCTAAATATAAACCTTTCATCAAACGTACGTAATACTAAAAAAAAAAAACCGTTTATTTATTCTTTTTTTTTTTTTTTTTTTTTTCTCAAAACTGTTTCCTTTCGAATTTTTCAAAAATTAATTTTTTCCAATCTAATTGAAAATGGGCCATGCTATTAAAAAAATTTTCATAACATGTCAAAGGGCAGAATTCATCCAACTGTACTCTCCAAACAATTAAATTTTTACAAAAAATTGAAATAAATTTCAGAATTCCAAAATCAATACAAAAACGATTTCTCCTCATTTAAATTCCAACTTCTCCTCATTAGTTTTTCGTCAGAGAATTAGATAAAAACAGAAATAGGAACCGTAAACAATTCCCGTAATCTTTTCTCCGTAGTTCAACATACTTGCCCCTCGGTGTGGAAAACAATACTGTTCGTTACTGCTGCCTCCGAGATGTCAACAAACCCGGCATTCGCCAGCATCGAAAGAAATCTAGCAAGCGGTAGTAGGGGGGTATTGCAAAGCTTCTACGTGTTTCTGAAGAATCCCCCTGCATGTGAACCTGCAAAGCGGGTAGCCGTGGAAACGGCACGTGCAGCCGTACCCCCGCTTTTCCCAATCAATGAGAAGAATCAGGAGAGGCAACAGCCAATGAAAACAGCCGTTTCTTCCTCTCCCTAATCCATGGACGCCATCTTATCCACCCACCCGGAGCCGTTACTCTAGAACATAGCTATTAAAAAAAAAGAGAGAAACGAACGGAATCTTGTATAATTTTTTTTTTTTTCTTTCATCCCTCGGCAGTTTTATTTATTTATTTTTTTAATTTTTACTGGACAAGTCGCCGAAGCGTAAAGATCTAATGCTAACTCTGTGTGTCCTCTGTTTTTGGTAAACGGCGGTTCGGTTCCCGTGTCTGTGCTTGTTTCGAATTGTGGAATAGTTTTCGTTTTTGCCGGTCTGTGCGTGTGTGTATGATAAATAGCGACGGTCTTCCATATTGCGGTGGGGGGATGTGTTTATAACGCTGCTACACATTAAACAATCTTTACTGACGGTGGATACTTACAAAGTATGAAAAATGCCATCTACTCGAAGAGTGGCAGTGTGAGTAGAATTTTTAGTGTATTTTAAATTTGTTTATTTGTAGGGTGTTGAATTTTGCCGATAATGTCTGAGAACTGTCTTCTCATCATGTGTCTTGTTATCCTTTTATGATAATGTAAATTTGTAATGGCGTCCGCTTTTTTTTTCCACCTGGTTTCAGAATAAAATTATCGATTTTAATTGCTGTAGTTTTTAGTTTCGATCTTCATTTTTATCAAGCAGAAATGCTACTAGAGGTTAGATTGCCTAATTTATGTAATTAATTGTTATAATATTTTGAATTAAATACAATAATTAGATATATTTATTGATCCAAATGTAAAATCAAAAAGCATTAATATATTATTTGCATGTTATGCTATTCAGTGATGAATTTAATACATTGTTTATAATAATATTGTTTATAATTTCGAAATTAAACTTTTTATATAATTTTTATCATGTACTTAAAATGCAATTCATTATATTTTTTTATTTATATTTAAACATGAATAAATCCTTTTTGATATTGATTAATTAATTTCAAAGAAGATGCTTCTATATGCTTGTGAATGAATTATAAATATTTTTAAATGGCATGAAACTTCAAATATTTTTTGGCGATTATTTCTCATTATTTTAGTAATGTTTTAATTAACTTTAATTATGTAATTATTTAATTAGATTAATTAATATTAATTCTTGTTTAAATCTAATTAGATAATGTTTTGATTAAATGTAAAAAAAAAAAAAAAAAAAACCCCATTATAATTTTTGCAAGAAATAAATGATTATATCAGTTTTTTAAAACCGTAATGACGTATAAGCATTTGATATCCTATTTCAGAAATTTAAAACAGCATGTGATATCATATTTTGTAAATTTAAAACTCTATTGGAAATTAAGATATCCTGAAATTTAAATTTTTCATTGATTAGAAAATTTGGAATATAATATAAAATATATTTATTGAATTATAATCTAACCTTCTATTTATTTTCATGCAGTAATTAAATATTATAAAATTAATGGTTCATTATTACTACAATAATGAATTGTCATTTTCATGATAATCAGTTTGATTATTACTATCAAAAATTAAACTGATTCATTCTGAATTGTATCTTAAATTCATAAATTTGAATGAATGTTAAAATTGGCTTTTATGCATGACTGTTTGTAATTAAAACTGTTTAACAGTTTTAATTTTGAAAAAATATAACTCATTAAACTTAAAGATTGTTATCACTAATTAATAAATGTGATGGTAAGTTTTATTATGAGAAAAAGCTAGTTTGTAGAAGAATTTTTAGCCCTGTAATTTTAAGTATGATTAATTATGAAAAGTATCATAAAAAACTTGTTTCAAGTTTATTTCAGTGTGGTAACATTTTTCATAAATATTTTAATAGTGGAAATATATTGTTTAATAGTAAATTAAATTTTATGATTAATTCATATCCGTAAAGTCCTGAAATCATGTCTTCAAGGAACTGAAATTATATATAATTCATAGCTACAAGATATATGAAAATGGCAATGGCCGTATTAATAAAGGCTAAACTTAATTATTTAGGCTTAATAAAATAATAGTTTTTAAAAATTAGCTTTTATAGGAAAAGTAATGAAATTGATTATTTTAGTTCTGAAGTTTTTCTTTCTTTTTTATTGACAATTGAAATTGTTGGGAAATGAAAACTTATCAATAATTAATTTTCTTAAGTAAGTTTAAATATCTTTCTCTCTTCAATAGATTTAATATGCATTTATAAGACAAAGAAAATTAGAAATAATATTAATATTAAAAAAAACCAATAGAAAAAGTAATTTATGAAAGTTGGATAATTGTTAACAATACTTATTATCATTTAGAAAATAGTAGAATATAGAATTTAAGAATTACATTTTTGATGTTAAATAATTACAAATCTTTAATCCCCCAGTGATTTAGTTATATTATTGCTTCTCCTATATATCTATCTTGCTTTTTTATATATTGCATAAAATTATTATGGAATCAACTATATGTGATGCAATATACTAAAATATTTGCAAAAATAGTATGCATCTAATGTACAGTAATAATATAGTTTATAGAGTAATTTTTTATGTATATGTGCCAAAATTTGCTGCTAAATAATTTTCGTTAAACACATTGAAAGTCTTTTAAATAATCCGTTGCATATTTATTATTGTTATTTAAACTTTGAATGAAAAACATAATGCATAGTAAAAATTTGTGGTAAATTTTTAATAATTTATTTTAAAATTTATGGGGAAAAAAAAAAAAAAGATTATGTATGGTTTTTAATTACTTCATTTAAAAATGTATGTGCTTTTTCCAAGAAATTACTTGTTAACAAGAATATCACAATTTATTAGTAAGTTTATTTAGGTGTATCTCGCATTTCAATGTAATTTAATCATACATTTTTTGTATGACTTATTAGAATAGAGTTACATATAACAGACAATGGAATTATTATTGTATTTCAGATTAACAAAATAATGTTTTGTGTTATTGGAAGTAACATGTTTTAAATGCAATTAATTCACACATTTTATTTACACATTTAGTTTTTTTCTGCTGTTGTTAGTGTAAAGTTTTCTTTATAATTACTGCTATTGAAAAGAAATTCAAAAACCATTAATTTATATAGTGGTGTTTTTTTTTTTTCCTTCCAAGAATATTCTTTATCAGATTTTTAATAGATGTAGAATAAGGCATTTTTAAATATGATCTTAGAACTTTAAAAAAAAAATTAAAAATGTTTTAGTGAATCTTTTTTGGCATGTTGTATAACAATAAAAAAATTAAATCCCATAGTTACTATTATATCAAGTTTTCCATTTTTCTTTAATAGGCGAGAAAACGAACATCGCACAAAACGAACGAGGCCCCCTCCGGTATTGGAGCCAGAGCCTCAAGATTTACGAATTGCTACAAGCGTAGTCATGGATCAAAATGTTGAAACAAATGGATGTGACGATGGTCCCATTTCTCTAGCAGTTTCTAATCATAATGATGTAGTTGCTGTAAGTATATTTTAGTTTAAATTAAAAACTTAAAGATGATTTTTTTTATTCTTTCATTATAATAATTTTCTCCTCTTCTTTTACTAATTTAAAATCTGAAATATTACATTGTTTGTCAAAAAATATATTTCAAATTGAGATTTTTAAATTGTCAAATTTCTAAGTTATGTAAAGATAATAAATACTGCAAATAAAAGGTTTAACAATTTGTTTTCTCTGTTGGCCTCATCCCGCTGTAAAATCTAAATGAAAACAAAGATTCTGTTTTTTTCTCTCTTTACATTAGTTTAAGTAAAAGTAGTGTTTTAAAAAAATTATCTGTAGGTAACATGTAAAGAACAAATACTTAATTTACAATAAAAGGAAGTTTTTAATAATGCCTTTTTTGAGGAGTGAGGGAGAAATTGCTCATATCATAGATAGATAATAACTTTTAAATATTAAATTATTTTTGTGGCTTAATATTATGAATATTTTAGTTTTTAAGTTAAAGTGCTATTTATTCATTAAATTAAAATTGAGCAAAAGCATCACTTATGTCTTATAAAACAGCTTATGATAAAAGGAATTACAGATATCCCTTTTTTCCTTTTTTTTTTAAAAGCTTGATATGTGTGAGAATTACTGAATCTTTCAGTTCTATATATTTGATTGGATGGCAAAATTCGTATTCATTCTGTCTTCAAGGTTAGAATAAATAGTAGATTTAGAACATAAATAATTATTGTAATTTACTAAAAGAATTTTATCTTATGTTACATCTGCCCTTAAAATTTTTCTTGAATATACAGTGGCTCCCAAAAATGTTTGTACACTTACGATTTTCAGTAAAATAGATCTCTATCCAATAATTAATAGTAAACTTTATTAATGAGATTTTATTAATAAGATCTATAATCTATTCTTAATAAAATTACATGAAATATATTTTAAAAATATAGCGAAAGTTTATTTTAAAAAAATTAGTAATCAAAAAAATAAAATCTTTATCTCACAAAAAGTCTTCGTACACTTAAATAAAAATCTTTACACATATGAGTAAATATTTTCATTTTTAAGTTAAATTAATAATTAGTAGGATATCCTTTAGCATCCACAACAGCTTTTAAACGTCTGGGAATAGATTTTACTAGTTAATTAATTTCTAGTTTTGTAATTTCTGTATCAATGTTCATCCATTCTTCCATCATTAGTTTTTAGCTTGCTTTTCGTTTTGATGTTGTGTTTTCGTACTCTAACCTCCAGTTCTCTCCAAATGTGTTCTATGGGGTTTAAATCTGGTGACTGAGGTGATGTTTTCAAAACTTGTGGACAATTATAGAGACACCACAGTTGAATGTTAAGAGCAGTATGCTTAGGATCGTTATCATGATAAAAAATAAAATTGTTTCTTGTACCCAAATTTCGGGCTCATAATTTTAAATTGCCTCTTAAAATATTTAAATAAAGAGAATGATTCATTATACCATCAATAAATACCAAATTACCTAGTCCTGATGCTGGCATGCACCCCACACAAGAACACCTTCACCGCCATGCTTAACTGTTCCAATTAAGTTCTTAGAATGAAGTTCCTCATTTTTTCTTCTTCATACAGTTATTCGACCATCGGAACCAAAAATATTAAATTTGCTTTCGTCAGCAAATAGGACTTTATTCCAGTACGTTTCGGGTTTATTTATTATTGATTTTGCGAATGAAAGCCTAAGCTTTCTGTTTTTCGTACAAACAAAAAATTTTTACGGGCAGAATGCCCATGTAATCCAGCTTTTCTGAGAACTCGTCAAACAGTTTCAGATGAAATTGAAGTAGAAAACTTTTCATAAAATTCTGCAGAAAATTTTACAGCACTCAAACGTAGATTTTTCACAAATTTTCTAATATGAATCTCTTATCACATTTAGTTAACTTTCTCGGTCGACCTTTTCTTACCTTGTTTTCAATCCTATTTTTCTTCTTTAAAACGTTTTATCACATACTGCACTGTAGAATGGGATAAATTAACTATTTTAGCGATATTTCGAATTGATTTACCATTACTATGGTGAAAAATTATCAATTTTCGAATGCTGTTTGTAATTTCTTTACGACTGCGACCCATTTTTAAATAACAAATAGAATATCATGAAGTAAACAAGCAAAAATTAAAGCAAATGATTTTTAAATGCCACCACAATGTAAAACTTAAAAAAAGCGGGAAACAATAATTCTAATTTTGATTTTATCCAATAATATTTTAGTGTATGAAGACTTGCGAGATAAAATGTTTAACTTTTTAATTATTGATTCCTTAAAAGTAAATTCTTAGTATATTTTAAAAATATTTCATGCAGTTTTGTTAGGAATGGATTATAGATCTAATAATTAAATAGCCATTCGGAAATATTAATTTTAATTAACGGATAGAGCCCTATTTCAATGAAAATCATAAGTGTATGAACACTTTTGGGAGCCACTGTATATTCATTTTCCTTGTGTATGTATATATATATTATTTATTTTTATATATTATATGTAAATTATTTATTTTTAATATATATATATAATGATTTATAACTTAATTGAGTATTGCATATGATGTAGACATATAGGATTATGGCTAAGAAAAAAGTAAGTATTGATAATTATTTACGATGAAGATGTTAAATAACTTGTATTTTATTATTTTTATTAGTTTAAAAAATAATAAAATCCTGCATAAGATGTTTCATTCATTTCTTCTGTATCTGTTTGAAAAAAATGTTCATATTTTGAAAAATAAGGATAAGCAACTAACGCATTTATTTAGTAAATATGAAAATTTAATATGATCACATTGTAATAACAATTGAATCTCAGAATAATAAAAATTGATTGTAAAACGAAGTATAAATTATGTTTAAAAATAAATGGTTAATGAGATACTAACATAAGAGATGGTTGTGATAGTTGATGAGACAATTATAGAATTGTACAGATTATTATGAAGCCAATTGAATTAAATAGATCTGTTATAGTTATTTCAATATAAGCTTTTTATTTCATTATATTAGCAAAAATGCTATTGTTACTAATTCCTCCATAATTACTACTGAAAATAAAATTTTTGATTAATTATGGACAGAAACTTCCTACAACTACAAGAAAAAGAAGAGTTTTTTTTTATAAAAAATAAGAAATTTTATGTAGTTTTTCTTAATATCTAAGAAAGTGTAACAAATTCTTACCAACACAAATATAATATCATAATTTTGCTGTTATTTCATTTCTCCTTAATTATCAAAAAGAACTCATGGTTTTCAGTGCGTTACTTAAAGGAAAATAGTTTAATGGATAAGTTCAGTATTTTGTATGTATAAGTTTTATATTATAAATTTTCTGCAAGTGTTTTGTACTTATAATGTTATGCTATTTCAAAATGCTGCGCAGCATTATGCATTTAAAAATTATATATTTCTTCCATATTACATCTAATATTTAATATAATTTCAGCATAGCACAAGGTTTTAAATAATAATAAGCATATACAACTACAGTTCATAAATGTATTCTGTTGTGAATTTTGTGTAAATGATCATTTCGATTAGAAGTAATTTATTGCTTAATTCCTTCACTGATAAATATTAAATCTGGCATCTCTATTTCCAGTTTTCTTGAAAATTAAGGAGTAACTTCTTAGAATTTTTTTAAAACTATTAGTAATTCAAGAGAATTTATGTGTATATCATCTGCATTTTGTTAATTTTGTTTCTATTTTACAGTGTGCTACTAAGACAGACAAACAAATGGCCAAATCTTTATCAGCCCAAGAAGGAAAAAGAAACCCTCGACAGGCTGCCAGCAATGCAAAAGGCAACCGGGCACGCCTCGGAATACTCCTACAAATCCTCCCAACTCTACTCCTTCGACATCTCCTCCTTCTGAAAGGCGGGCCACTCGCAATCTGCCTCACCTTCTCCTATCAAACAGGTGACACGGACTCCTACTGCGGCAGAACGCAAAGCCATTAAAAACATTACTCCCATTCCTGCCGTAAATACACAACCGAGTGGTAAAAAAAGTGCTGCTCATCCTCCCACTCTCAGTCCACAGGTAGCAGGCACAGGAACTGCTCCTGTCTTGTCTCAAGAGACAACTATAACTTCTCCCACGAATTTGAGACTTGTGAAGAATGCGCAACAGTCTCAGTTACATTCATCTCCTCCAACACTGAAGTCTCAGAAGAGGAATCTAAAGAGACAATCTGAAGCAGCTGATCTGGATGGCGCTCGGGCAGAGCGAGTAAACGAGTGCGCCTTCAGCACCCAACCATTTCAGTCGCCACCACCTCCAACCATTATCCCTGCTATCTTGAGGCAGCAAGTCATCAAGACACCAGAGGACAAGATTGTCGTGTTCAATAAGGGAGAATTTTTAGCTGTTCGGAATGAGAATGGTATGTAAATTAAATTATTTGAAGTTCATAATAAATGTTATTCTTAATTTATCATAGTTGTAATATATAAATTCCTAGTTAACTGAAGGATATTAATAAAGTATTAGCCCTGTAACATCTCATTATACAGCTTTAATTTTTTTTTTTCTTTTACATTTAATCATTTTGGACAGTTTTTCAAAAAAAGTCACTAGCAGGTTTTGTTTTAAAGTTAAATTGTAGTATTATAATAAGCAAGAATAATTCTCTTTGTGTTAAGTAAAATATCTCTCAAATTTTAAATCCCATTTTGAATTGCCAAATGACTTAAATATATAGTTAAATAATCATTGATTATGTTATTCAGTATTGGATGTTTTTTCTTCTTTTAACTTGTTACATGAATGAGGGGTTGCTGTACATGTACCTTAAAATAAAGACATAAATCAATGGGATATTTGTTAAAAGCTGTTCGAAGTTAGTCATTTCTCATCATGCTGTTTTATTCTTATGTATTGAAAATTTTTTTCTTCAATTTATGTTAAATTTCTGAATTAGTTTTCTACAACTTGATTTCTTAAAATTCTTATAAAAACAAATACATATAAATAATCTATGAAGAAAATAGAAAGAGAAGCATGCAATGTTTTGAAATATTTCTCGGTTATTATATAAAACCATTTTTTATTAAAAATTCTAATATAAATAAAATCTGCATTAGAATTTTTTCTTATTCTGTCATGATATGCATATTTTTATCTGGAGTTTGTCAGTAAAAAATGCAAATAAATTTTTGTAACAAATATGCATTTTTAATACTAAAAAAAAAAATTTACTATGAAAAAAAATTTTGTTATTGGTAAGAAAATATTAATACACCAATATAGTTTAACGACTCTCTCCAAGTACTTTAAATTATCAATCTATGACTATGATTTAAAATTCTTTTTTTTGAAGAAACGCAAATTATAAAACTTTTTACTTTAGTGTTTTACCACCCTTTGTAGTATTTATCTTGCAAATAATTTATAACAGACCTACAAATTTTTTGTCCAATACTTTTTAAGATTTCTGAATTATAAAAATTTTTTATGTGTGTGATAATTTTTTTTTTTTTTAAATGTAATTTTTTTTGAAGCAAAAACAGCAAGTATATTCAATATAAGAGCTGGTAAACATAAAAGTAATTTTAAAACAAAGGAACAGCTTTATGGATCTTTGCTTGAAACATTTTGTTCAATGAATGAAAGTGACAGATGCTTTAAATACCAATATGAAATTTTCTTAGATCTTTCACATTTAAAATTGAAATAGGAATTTTAGTTGATCATCTAAATTAAAATGCTACTTAGTTAAGGTTTCTAGCATATTATGCTATTCCAAAAAATGAAGATTACATTAATGTAGATATTTAAATAACTTGCTTGGGTAAATATATAATTAAATTTAAAAATTGTTTACATTCTTTTGTTTCTGAATTATCAAAGTAAGTTAAGGCTTGTTATAGAGCTTAAATTAATGATGACATCTTGGGGATGTGTTACTTGCTATACTAGTGAGCTTCTTCATGAAGCGAAATAAACTTGCTTGTTCCTAAAAATGTGCTACCATGGATTCCTGCAAAATACCATAACTCATTTACATTTTCCTTCTAACAGTTGAAACTCATGACCTTGCAGAATTTTTGTAAATAACAAAAATGGCTGGCTGGGAATTAAAAAGAGCAAACCCATATTCCATTTGAATTCATCAACAACTTCACATTCAAGATTGGTTTAAAGTCATTAATCATTTAAATTAAATTCTTATGGCTTCACATTCTTCACTGAAAGTTGTTCTGGTTTATCTGCAGATTTATGAAGAGAGAAAAGGCATGAAAAACAATCCTGTACTTGCTGCAATAGAAACTTCTGAATGGCAACTGTGCATCATTCTGTATGTATGCATTGCCCAGTCTTCTAGAGATATTCTGTGCCACTGGTTTCTGAAGCACAAAAATTCCGTGGCATTATGTTAATTGAACACTCTTATCTGCCTGATACGTTCTGAACCTTTTAACGAGGATCATAAATCTTGAATGTTTTATCAGTTTGGAACTCAGTTTGAACAATTTCTAGAAAATTCAATGTTTTAATAATATCTTGCTCTTTAATTGGTTATTCGAAATGGAAACGCACAGTCTTGAAGTATTTAGTCAAAATTAAATACTGGAATAAAAAACAATTTCTGATGAATCATTTTTTTCCATGTAAAAACATAGTCTTTTTTTCTGCTGCGATTGATTTAATGGGTTTATTTTTTTGCCAATAGCACAATTTTTTATTTTATTTGATAAGAACAATGATTATGCAAAACTATGAGAAAATATATTTAATATTTTTAAGTTTCAAAATACACACATTCAATGTTTATTGTTCTTTAGATGAAAGATTATATAAAGCAAAAACTATTATTTATTAACAGCTAATTTAATATTGTGGACTTTCTCCAACATATATAGGATAGGGCACTTGTCGGATTATAAGAGTGTATGGACCACGGTCAATAGAAAAATATATATTACATTGGACTACATCTGAACTTATATGAAAACTAAATCAAAAAATTCAAAATATATACATGTATATTTCATAACATAATAAAAAAGAACAGTAATAAATAGAAACAGTTAAAACGTATCCCACTGCTTAGTCTTGAATATTTTTGCGTATTAAAGTTTCATAGAAATCAAGTCTATCTCCTCTTTGTCAAAATGAGAACAGACATAAGGTGCGAAGTGAGGAAAGGATTCAGTTTAAACAAAAGAGTGGCTTATCGCCAAATCACTTGTTCTAATAGGTACATTGGGTTGGAAAAAGGTTTGCTGCAATAAGAAATTGATGAATTTTTGAATTGAAGTTTTTTTTTTAAAACTATTTTACAAACTAAAAAACTAAAGTAAACTTTAGTATTTAAACTACTAAAACAAATTCATATTGTATGTATTGGAAATTTATTGATAGACTTGTTTATTCTGATTTTCTAAAACTTTTTGTTGTTTCCATTAGTATATTTTGAAGCCTCTTAAATCTATTAATTTTATTTTAGTCAATTTATTTTTCATTCATAAACTTAACTCAGTTATTTTTCATCATTTGTATCATTAAAAAATGTGATTAATTTGGGTTTTTCTCTTGAATTTTTCCTGCTTTTCAAAATTTATCCACTAACAATAATATGCATCAGACTATAAATTTTAAGATTTTGGAAGTTGTATAATTGCTCTTAAAAGCACTATATTTCTTTTTTTTTTTTTTTTTTTTTTCTTTCTCTTTATCATAAAACATGTTTTGATTATGTAAGAAATACTTTAGTGATTAAGTTAATCTGTTATGAAATCAACTTGAATCCTGTACTTCCCAGTTGAAAATTTGTAACTCCTTGGATTAAATAATTAAATATTATTTACTCATTTTTTTAACCTTTAAAATAAATAATTAGGAAAACCACTAAATAGTAACTTTTCACATATCTTACATTTCTGAGCTTGAGAAAAAAATATTATAATTTGCAAAATATAAAATATGTAAAATATACATTGTTACTTTTGCTTGAATTGTATATGAAGGGAAGGAAAAAAAAAAAAACCTTTATTCAGAACAAACATTGATATATTGTTGTTATAAGATTCAAACTTAAATTATGTTTCTTTTTTCTATTTTTAGGTAGTTTTTTTGTATGTAGAACAGCCCAAAATGTGTACAAAAGTAGTAAAAGGTTTAAAATTCAATGGATGAGTGATAAGGAGTCTGATATATATATTCCTGATTTCTATGACCAAACAGGTTTGTTGATTAATTCAGTACTATCCAGCATTTTTAAATAAGTAATAATTTAAACATGAAAATAATTGACTTTTGCTCTTTTAAAGTTATTTTATGTAGCAGCATGTAAACGTGAAATCACTTCAATCTACTTTTATTTTATAGATTTTGAATGTGTTTTGACAAATTTAAGGTTAAAGCGTCTAGACAAAAATAAATTCCAGCTTCCCAGTGAAGAACGCCAACGAACCCTGAATATACTTCAAAGAGCACTAAATGTTGAAAACGGAATGGATATATCCCAATTACAAGTTACCACAGATGGCGGTATGATAGTTGTGTTTTAAATAATATATTTCTTTTAATATTTTATTTTATGCAGAATATGTATCACCATGATAAAATCATATAAATATTATTAATCATCGAATTCTGGTAAAACTAATAAATGTACCATTTGGGAGAACTAATTTTAATATTTTGTGAAAAACAGATAAGGGTATGAATTGAATTGTTCAAATAGATTTATCATCATAAAATTACAAAAGCATTTTATCTTTTTTTCTACTTTATAATTAGCATAGCTGCCATAATTTTACAAATATACTGCTAATTATCAAAATAACACCTGAAGGAATAATCTAAATGGCATGAAATTTGGATTGTGTAAATACGTCAATGAGATATGCAAATAATTAGTATTTCAGCACATATGCATATCATTGGCACCTATAGTGCCAATTACAGCCACTTTTTAAAGGAAGAATAAAAAGCAATTTTAAGTATTTAAATTTTTTTGTGTATGTGTGCACATGAGTGAGATGCTCCATTAATGATCAGAATCTAATATGAGACTGAGTTTGCCGAAGGAAAAAATTATAACTATTAAAGATTGAATTATTTTCCTTGAAATCGGTAAAATACTTAGCTTAATAATAATATATTGTACTTAATCAAACAACAATCAATGCTGTGAAATGGATCAACTGAGACAGAAACAATTGCACCCACCATGTTGTACCATCACAAGTATGGTCAGGCGTATTGTTCTCAAGACACTACAACATCAGAAAGTATTGCTAAATAGGATCTGTTACTTGACAATCCATGCCAACACAAGGGTAATCAATTATATTTGATTCTAGACCACAAATATTTCTGATTGCAATGGTGTAATAAATACCAGACATGGACAAACAATTGGCATGATATTGTCTTTTCAGAGGGATCATGATTTGGTCTACTATACCAAAATGTTCATATACTACAAGTCTGATATACTATGGCAAGAGATTGCATAACTCTTGTATTATGCATTATCGTACTGGTCTTTCACCTGGCATTATAATTTGAATTTGTGTTGAATTTTACTTCTGCATTCCCTAATTTGCTTTGCCAATGTAATATCTCTGAGGTTTTAAGGCTTATTGTATTACCTTATTTTCAAAGCTTGCCCGCGGCCATATTTCAATAGAACAGCCATGTGTCATTCAACAATTCTTCACCCACCAGATTGTGTTTCTGTATGTTCTCTCGATCTGTCGCTCATTAAATGCATTTGAGCTGCGATTGGGGAAATAACTGGTCTAATGTATACTACCCATATATACACTTCAACTTTGAGTAAGTGCAGAAGCAGCATGGAAGGACATGCACCAAGTAGACATGTAAATTATGCAGATCTGAAGAATGTAGTAACAGTTATTGCTAATTGTGGTAGCTATGTAAATTATTGAGTTATTTGTATTCTTCAACTGGAAAGGTGCGGCATTTTCAATCATTTCATTCTTGTACATTGTGTTATATGTCTAATAAATTTAGTTTTAATATATCCTGTCCTTCTGGTGTTGCATCTTTGATGGTTAGTAATATATTATTTTTAGTTCATTAATTTTAAGCTTTATAAGGAGTATGTAATAATTCAACATAGTTGTGTAACATTTTCTCTTCACCTTACATATTTATATGTGTATTTTACTTAATATTTATAAATATGCTTTATTTTTAATCTTGCAATTCTTTCACATTATGGATTTAATGTTTATTTCTATTACTAGTCGATGTTTCAATTGTTGGAAAAGAAGATGAAGAAATTTTAAGGCTTCAACAGGAAACTCTGAAAACTGAGCAAAAGAATAAAATATCTCAATTGCGCACGAAAGCTGCTACTCGAGCAGCAAATAGAGGTCGCCCTAAAAGACCGGAACCAATAGCAAGAATGACTAAAGCTTCCACTGCAGGTATGTTTTACTTATTTTTGGCATTTTATTTAGGTTTTTAATATGATTTAATGTTATGCATTATTCTAGAATAGTGAATTATCTTTGTAGGCAAATAGACAGGATCTGTTAAAAATTCATATTTTGTTCTAATAATTCATAATTTGATAAAAATAACTTATTCAGAAAACTTCATGTTATTTGGGTAAATTAAAAAAAAAAATCTTATAAATATTTTATTTAATTACCATAATAAAAAACTTATTCAATTTTTTAATCATTATTCAAAGTATTTTTATAAAAGCAATTTAAAGCCTTTACAAGATTTGATTGTACCATTGGAATTTAATATATGGAGGACTGGGAGGAGTTATTACAAATGTTTGTAGTAACTTGTGAAAATATGTGTCTTGGTGTAATTACACTCTGCAGCTTTTAAAAAAAAATTCATGATCTGGTAAAGATGTACCCGATAATCACACCTCAAGACAGTGACTGATAATTGTTGGTAACATTGAATTGATGTTAGGCAGAATATCTTCATTATCTACATAAGTTTTAGTGAATTGTTTTACCTTCTTGATAAAATTTTATAACTTGTGAATCAATATTTTTGCCATTGTGAAGTTCTGCTTAGTATCTTTGAGATTTTGTACCGAGACAAAAATGATTGGGTAATTGCAATCAATTCTTATATTTTCTGTCATATACGTTATTTCATCATTGTTTCTTTGTACAGCTTTTCTTTTACTAATGAAAATGCAAGAAATTTTATAATTTCTATTACGAACTCTTGATGTACTTATTATAATTATCTGTTTCATTTTTTTTTTTTTTTCTTATTACTCATGAATATAAAATATTTTTACATAAATTTGAATTCTTGTTATGCCATTAAATTTATATTTTAAATTGCCTATTTCATATCTTTTTAATAATGATGTAATAAAATTATCGGAATTAGTTGGAAAAATGTTTTAGAATGTTATATATAGAAAGTTATGTATTTTTAAAATAGAATGTTATATACTTTTAAACTTCATAAAATAAATATTTCAATTTTACAGCTGTGGACAATAAAAAAAGTAAAACCCTTGCTGCTAAGGTAAAACTCAGAGCGAGGAAACAGTGAAAGTAAAACTAAAGAAAGAAGGTATGATAAGCCTATACTATTCAGTATTTAAAAAAGAAAAACTCATATTAATGTTATAACCCATAATTAATTATAATAATGAAATGTTAGTATCACTAAAATGTATAATAATTTCAAAATATTATAAAATCACTGTAAAGCATTTGTATTTTTTACAAGGGTTTTCTTTATATATTTAGAATTTTTGAATTCTACAATTTTGTTGTTGACTCACTTTCTTTTGCTTCAAGTCTGGAAGATATTTTAAAACATTTTCATAATTAGATAAAATTTTAAAATTAGTTTTTCTATCGTAATCAATAAGAAAATTAAAATTCAATATAAGTATATACTTTTTACTTCAAAATACCCTATTGCTAAACACAGATCTTGAATTAAGTATTAAATAGAAATGAATTTTTAAAAATATTTTTTAGAACAGAATGTATAATATTAATTCATTTTTTATCTATATTTTATTACATATTCCTGTGTATTGGATTAAATAGAAACTTTGTGATTACTTGTATATATTTGTAAAATAAAAGTGAATTTTTAATTAATTATATGCTTTATAATCTGTGTCTGAATAATAACTGACCAGTTATTGGCAAAAAGTTAAAAATAAAATGCATTTTTATTTCTGTAAAACATAGAATTTTGTTTTATAAAATGATCTTGTTACATATCTGACAAATTTTTATTTTTTTAGTATATGGATGAGTGTTAAGTTAAGCTTTCTATATTATTATTAAAGATTATTACATAGTGCCATCCAAAATTTTTCAGATTTAAATTTTCAGAAAATTTTACTGCGATATAACAGTTTTGGCACTTTGTCAATGTTGGTAGACTTTCCGGCAGTCTTTTTCAATAAGAATGTAGAGCACTGTCTATGGTTCTTTTTATGTATACTGTATAAATACTCCTTATAGCTTGATTTTTTTTTTTTTTTTTTTTTGTCAATATAAAGAAATCACAGGGTGTTAAAATGGATGGGCCATTAAATTTTTGGTTAAAAACTGGTTTATACTGAATAAATGGTGGACAGATGTGTTGTGATGAAGAACCCTCTGTTTTGCATGCCACAATTCTGGTTGTTTCCTTCCAATATATTCATGAAAGCATCTTGAAACATCATAATTAGTAGTGTGGCCCACTGGCATAAATACTCCATGTTAATATGCTCTTTATGACAAAAAAACATGACCTGTTCTTCACATTATCACCTGTCTTTCTCCCCACCCCTTGTCTATTGTGGAGATTACATATAATATTGTGAATATAGCCATAACTCTTATTGGCAGTAATCATGTTGGACATGAATGTTTCATCATCCAAAACAAGTTACTAAAGCTCCATGCAAACATAAATTTGGTGTTTTTGATCCATTGTCAAACGGTCGGTCTGAAAGCAAATTTGAGGGCAATACAATGAATACCCAATTTTCAGTGAAAATTCGCTGTGATATTCCATATCTGATTTCAACTTGGATTGCAGAGGTCTGAAGTTAATCTCATTGAACTGTCGAACTTTATCAATGTTTTCTGGTGATGGTTCTTGCTAAAGGTCTTCTGTGCTTGTCATTATGAACTGATATTCAACTAGCCTTAAAATGCTTATGCCATTTGAAAATTTATAATTGATTTGGTGGTGTTTACCAATGACTTGTTGAATAATTTTCAGTTTCTGTAACAGTTTTGGAAAGATTACCACAAAATTGAATGTGGACATACTTTTTTTGATGTATCGTAAAAATTGCAACACACTATAAACAACTTTAAATAAAATGATTTTTATAGTAGAGAGAACTGATTCATTCTGAATTAAATTTCGCATACTGGTTTACTAAAATATTTTCTGTGATCTATTTTAGCAAGAGGAAACTTTTGAGCTTCAGTTATGTAGGGTTAATCAGGAATATTTTGAATGGCACCTTGTATTAAAGTAGTATTATCTAGCATTTTAACTTAAAATATTCTGTAAGAAATTCATAACTTTATGATTAAATTATTTTATATATTTAAAAAACAAACATTTTTTTTTTTTTTTTTTTGCCTTTTAGGTGGTCGTATCATTGTTTCAAATAAAGCTCGCAAGCCAGTAACTAAGCTTAAGAAAATTGCTGAAAGATTACATCCAAATCCAAAAGTTACACTGTTTGAAAAGATCCTACTTTTGAAACGAAGTAAGAATGACATCAAAGTGTTTTTGTTTTCTAGGAATATTTATATACTTCTGTATTTCTTTTTTTTGACCAAGACTATAAATGATAAATAATTTAAAGAAAATATTTCTGTTCTTTACTTTTGTTTTTTAAGGGATGATTGCAATAAATTTTATTAGTGTTTTATTTGTTGCATATAAATTTGAATTACTAGATTATTTCAAGTATTCTGCTTTCATTTTAGCATTCAAATTCCATATGTATCCTCATCAGCTCATAGTAAATTACTCATTCGTGCAGTACTTTTGAAGGACATTAATATGTTGCAATCGTTAATGAAAGACACACAAAAAATATGTTCTGTAAGTTTTTTTGTATTGTTTTTATATAGATATGCTAATTTTTAAGCTTTAGTTGAATGATAGGTTTATATATTTAGTATTATGATGTTGAAATGTTATTAAACTTGCTTGGTGAATTATTTCTAAATATATTTAAATGCAATGATTGCATTTATTATAAAAAGTTTGAATGTTTATTTAAATTTTGAGAGGTGTGAAATAGTATATAAACTGCTTTCTAATTAATAACAAAAAATTATATTAAATTTTTAACTTAAATATTTCTGCACACACACACATACATACAACTTTTTAATACATATTGCATAATTACTATTAATTAGAAGCATGACACTTAACAATATCATGCAATAGGTTTTAGTGTGTAGGTCACCTACTTATCTGAGAATTGGTAATTAATAATCAAAGTATTTGTTTAAACTGTAATCTTAATCTTTGCACTCATCTTTCCGCAAATGCATCACTCTTAATGAATCAAATTGTACAAACGAAATTTCCAGTGTAAATGAATTGATCAGTTCTGTTTATAATTGAATGTTTTGTATTTAATTATACATTTTCTAATAAATAACTCCTAAAATTTTATAAAGTGAAAAAAGATATAGTCAATAAAATATTCAAATTATAAAAATAAAGTTATCTGATGTGACAATAATTGGTTATAAAATGAGAATTATCTATATACATTTAGCATCTATAAAAATGCAAGTATTATAAATGATTTAAAACTATGAAAGGATTGAATTAAATATTACGGAAGTTTCATGTTAACTACAAAAGGATTAAAGTAGGGAAAGAAAAAAAAAAATCCTGTATGAGTTTACTAGTTCTATGTCAACCAATGGAATATTATATTAAATGTAAAAGATATAAAAAATTACTAAAGTGACTTCATTAACTATTATTATTGATATGAATCATAATTATGTATGATATAAGATAACAAAAATGGGCAAATGACAATTGAAAATATAGGAGTTATAGAAATTTATCAGGTATTATGTTGTGCAATGCATGCCATTTTAAATTGTTTTGCAAGATTCTAAATTTATTAAAGAAATTTTTCAATTTAAATTTAATTTTTACATCTTGATAAGTTTTTGAATTTTTAGAATTTCAATAGCTGTATAAATTAGTGACATTCTTTCTTATCCTTGCAATTCCTTAGTAAGAAAAGTTCTTTCAAAAAGTGATCACACTCCTTCTGTCTTTTATATCATTGAATATCTTAGTTATTTTGATGTTTTTTTCATTTTATTTAATAATAATCTATGATTAGTTTTTAAAATTCAAAGTGATAGCATCCATAAATTGTTTTTATTAGTTGCATTTTCATGCAATTGATGAGTTATGAATATTTGTTTCTTATTGCCAAAATAATTGCACAAATATTATTGGTAATTGATAATTTTCTCAACAAAAACTGTTTCTTCATTTTATGTATTAATTGAAAGATATCTTAAATTATGAAAGAAATGCTTGATTTTGACTTTTTAGATTAATAATAGTAGTATAAGTACATTATTGTAGAAGAAATGTAGAGTTTATAGTTCTAAAATTCAAAATCGATAATTCCTTATTGATTAATAATAATGAGTTTGAAATTCATTAGAGCTAAAAGTTAGATAATCAATTCTGTTATATCTTTTGTTGTTAATTTTTTTATTTACTTAGGTTTTTGTCTTTTGTTAACCATTGCCCTAAATATAACCCCTATATGGAAAATAATTCGTAAAGAAAAATAAAGAATTTTTAATAGGAGTAGAAGAAATTATATGAAGACAGTGTTGCCAAAAGTATGATGCCATATTAAATTGCAGGAGTTTAACTATATTAGCAATTAAAAACAATCTGAGATTTATTTTCTGTAGTTATTGACATTTTCTGGGAATTTGAATAATTATACTGTTCTATTAATATAAAGTAGTATTTATTGATTTAACATAGTGAAATCTTTGTCTATAAAAACTAATTTAAAAATAACTTTACATTATGTATTCATATTGTGTTGAAGAAATGAGTAAAATATAGTTATTAATATTTATATTTTTTTGTAGTAAATGTAAGTGTTTATTAATTTTTGAATTTATATGTGATATTTTTTTCCTTTGCAATTAAGTAATTCTTATTAATTAATGTATATGTAGTTGAGTACATACAGAAGTGTAGATGTTCAGCTTACTCCATTAATGTATGCTGTTTTGAAAGAGGATCACAGATCAATTAAAGCACTTCTTAATGTAGAAAGAAAAATATGCAAATCCTCCTCAAACCCTTTTAGAACACCAAAGATCAGGAAGGTAACAACTTTTAAAACATTTTTTTTAATGGTGATATATTAAAGGTGTGAAAATAAAGTGTATTTATGTATTAATAAAAACAGTAAAATTTATATAAAAGTCTTAATATTTATTTTTTACAAAAGTTATTGCCCTTTTATCAAAGAACGATAATTTTTCTTAAATTTATAAGAAAAAAAGTTTTTGTTAAAATTATCTTTTAAATGTTTTTCAAAATTATTTGACAAGGTTATATAATGTTTATGCTAAAAGTGTATTGTAATCATTTGAAAATATTTTTTGTGAAAAGTGTAAATACAGGAAATTTTAATTTTATAATTTAATAAAAAATTTTAACAGGCTCAATGTAATATTTTCTTTAAAACTTTCGTATCACAATTGTATATGATATTATTTGTTTAAAAGGTGATTAATTTTTGGATTTGTCTGTATTGTACTGTTTATTTTTATGATTTGGTCATCAAATTGCGTAATTAACTATTATGTTTTATTTAGGTATAACATGGCAATGCTTGGCCATGCTGTAAAACCAATAGCTGCAAGTCGTGGTGGCAGAGAAGGAAATAATGCATTTCTTAAGGTAAATATTTAATTTTTGGTGTAAATAATAAATTTTACAGTGCACTTTGAACTTTTTAACTCCAACAAAAAAAAAAAAAAAAAAATATATACCTTTTATCAAAATGGATTACATGTGTATTCAATGAATTAAAGCATTTTTAAACATATTAAATGAATTTTTTGTTTCATTGCATATAATATATAACATGGAACATAATGAATGACTTTATTTTGTTGCATTAAATTCAAAATAATTTTAACTAAACTTTCTTTTTCCAGGACATAAATTTTTGTGACAAGACTTATCCTAGTGTTACAGATGACCTCCTGATTGAAGCTTTAAAATCTGGTGTATCAATGGCTACATTCAAATTTCTTCTATCACAAAATAATGATGATTATCAATCATGGTATTCATGGAAGGTAAGCTAAAAACACAATTTCTTATTTGTTCACCTTTAGGTAAATATAAGTTATAAATTCGGAGTTGAATATTTAAAAATGCTGATTTTTGAAAAAGTAAGTAAAATAAATTTAATTTTTATTGTAAAATTCTGCAGAAAATCAGAGTCCTAAGTCAGTTCTATAATTAGACTTCAAATTCTTAATTTTTTTTAAATTCTGGGAATTAATGTTATTAAATATTACAAATATCGCATGTTTGTACTGAAAATGCTGGTTTTAAGCAATTCTTTTGCTTGTTTTAAACTATTGTAATACTTTTTGTACATTTTAATTTGATACTAATATGTCAATTGATATTTTTTGTTACAGTACAAGTACAATTTAGAGTATAAGAATTACTTTTAAATTAGTGCAAATAATGAATCTTCAAAGTTGTAAAAAATGCTTTTTTATGCAAAAACTATTTTTATAAATCATTAAATTCATTTCACAATTTTTTTAAAAGTCCTTTAATAAAGGTGATGGTGTATAAAATTATTAATTAATGGTGCATAAAATTAAAGAATTTTTAATCATTATTAAAAATTTTTTATTTTTTTCTGTTGACTCCCTCATCCTGAAAAAATAAAGAATGCACCGACAAAAATACCTCAACCAATTGTTAATGTTTAATATTTGAATCATTGCTTTAATCCTTTACCAATTAATGTCATAGCTTTTAGATGCTAATGAGAAATAATTTAAAAAAAAAAAAAAAAGATGTCATATTTTTCTTATAGAATGGTAAACTTTTGGATCACATACACATTGCAGTAAGAAATGGATATTACAAATTGGCTGGTCAACTTGTAAAAGAAGCTTTGGAAAGGGGTGGTTATGGATTTAACAACCTTCATAAAGAGGTGCATATTAATGATTAAAAAAAATTAAATATTTGTAAATCTTTTTTTTTTTATTATCCTTCACTTATAGTTTAATTTAAATTGTATTTTAGGTTTTGCTAAATGATAGGCAGCCTTTGACACCATTTAAAACAGTGTCAATTGTCAAGAAATGCCAAGGAAATGCACGAGTATGTATTCATTATACTTTAAAACTTAGTTACAAATTTTTTAAAAATTTATTTGTACAACAGAACATGCAAATACTTGTATTCTGTTGAAAATAAGTTATTTATAAACTTTTATTTATTTATTTTAATTTTAGTAAGAGAATTTAAACATTAATTCATGACTTGTTCTTAAAACAAAATTTAAAAAAATTTCTTATATTTCAATTATGTAATTTATAGTATTTAGAACAACATTCTCAATCTGTGAAATTTTATTTCCAAAAGAAACTCGCAGATTGAGAATGTTTTGAATTCAAGAATTTCCCAGTAGATAAAAATTTCTCATCCATTTCAAAACTTGTAAAACTTTTTGTTAGAAACACAAAATTTTATTATGAACATGAAAATTGCTTGCATTAATTTTCTTACATGTATAAAATGCGCATGGAAAACATTAATATCATATTATTGGAAATAGTATCATTTAGTGGTATGCACATAAAAATGAAAGTGTAAATTTATTAATATGTAACTTTTTGAATCATCTTTTCAACCATTCAGTTAAAAGTGATTTTGATGAATTGACCTTTTAAAAAAAAAAAAATTTCTACATGATGATACAAAAACATTTATTGAAACAAACAAAAGAAAGATTCTAAATATTTTTTTTTTCTACTTTAGCAATTTATATAGTAAAAGTTCAAGATTAAATTTTTCTTTAGAAGCTTCTGGATTTTTCTGTTACATCATGTATTGAAAAATCACTTAAAAGCAAGGTCCATTCCATTGCATTGCACTTCAACATTTAAATATTTGGTATTTTATTTCCTTTAAAAAATGCTAGTTATTTATTTTTATAAATTTATTAACTACGAGAATAATTTCTTGAAACCTAAAATATTTATTAAAAAAATTTCTTCTTTAAAGGACATTTTGATTTTTAGACTTTTTTTGCTGTAGTTATAAAAATACCTAAAAATTAAATAAAATTACCATTTACCTCTGAATAGAGTAAAAAAAGCCTTAGTATTATCATATGTTTAAAGGAACGAATAAAATGTCAAGAATTGTGATACTTAAGTTTTAATCATAATAATTAAATGCCTATTAGGCCACAAAAATATTTTTATTGGGTCAGAGCTCCAGTAAAAAAAAATTTTTTTTTCGTTTATGTATTGTATAACTTAGTGTCACAGAAGTCTTCATAAAAATGCTGAATTAAAAAAAAAAAAAAAAAAACATTCTAATACACAAAGAGTGTTAATTTTTAATACTTTACTGAATTAACAAGAAGTTGAATATAGAATTATATATATTAATTTTGTTGTCGATTCATTTCAAATATAATTCTATAACTTCTCTGAACAACAGTAAATTATTATTTTATTTATTTTTTAAGTGTTTCAAATTTTAGTATCAATTTTCAATCGTGTTACTTTTTAATATGAGTGTGTTTTGTAAATATGGTCTTTTTGATAGTGCAAAAACAAATACAAATCAGAATAATCTGTGAAATTGAAATTTATCTTTTTGTAATAAAGGCAATTAAATATGCATTGTTGTAGTTCATTTGGAAAAGCTTTTCATTTTTTTCTAGTGGTGATTTCTCTTTCTAATAATGGAGATCTTCATCATAAAGTTTTTTCTATGTCTCTCTAGTATTATATAGTTGTTAACAACATTAAAAATAACAAATTTAGATGTCATCCAAATTCATTGAATTTTCAGTAAAATCGATCTATGTAAATAGTCTTATCTACTTTAATTTTCTTGTATTCTCTAGCTTATTAATTTTATCCATTTTGTTTTGGTGGATTCTATGGTGATTTCTTTTCATGAGTGTTTATACATAGTAATAACAAAATTTTATTTCAGATTACTCCACTACATTGTGCTGCTATTAATCCTAATTCCCAATACTTGACAGCTTTGTTAAGTTCAACCCCTGAATACAATTTGCCTGATGAAAATGGCTGGAGGCCTATACATTATGCCTCTGTGTGTAAAAGCACTGGTCCTTTAGAATTACTGATTTCCAGGTAATTCTTTCATCTGCTACTAAATTATACTTAGTTTTTTATTGTTTTTTTCTTCCATGATTCTTATTTAAAATTGTGTTTAGGAATGTTTCTTTAGAAGAACCAGAATCAGATGGAAATACTGCTCTTCATGTTGCTGCACTTGCTGGTCGTGCTCAAAATGTTGATTTGATTTTGAGACATTTAATAGCATCTGGTAAGAAAATTTTCTTTTAATGTGTTGAAATGTTCTAAGAAAGCAATTAAAAAAACTTGATATAGTGCAGGAGCATTGTAACTTTTAATTATGTAAACATCATTCAATGCATTAAATGCTTATTTCAATTTTACATATAAGATTATTGTTTGTTTTCTACTGCTATTTATCGTTCTACTTGGATTTGGGGAAGAGGGACAAAGATTATTTTTGATTACTGTACTTATTTTCTGTGATGGTTATGTTTTGTTTATGGAATTCTTATTCTCTATAATCTGTTAAATTTTGAAAATATTGTAAGCTGTAGAATATCTTAATGATTTAATTTCATACAAAGAACTGCAATAAATTAAAAAATTGGGTTGTAAATTATTAATAAAACTTTGAATTAGAATGGAGACTGTTCCCAATCATTGATTAAATAGTTTTGATTTTGGTAGAGTATAGAAGCTGGGATTTTTTTTTTTTTTTTTTTTTTGATAAGAATCATTCAAGTAATTTTGTATCTTAATTTAATGATAAATATACTAAGTTAACTGATTCTTTGCACTTGATCCTTAAGGATTTATATACTGATTTTGGGAGCTTGGTTTGTTCAAAATGCTTTGTGTTTATTTACACAAACCGTTTTTAATATTATAAGTATTTAAGGTTGGGTAATTTCTAAAAAAAAAAAATTATTGGAATATTTTTTTATTTTGATAAAGAAATTATTACTTTCCTTGGGGAAAAAATATTTCTAAAATTTCATCTGTAATTAAATAGTATATTATATGAATATTTTATTCTTAATTACCTAGTATATATTATATGAATATTTTATCCTCAATTATGTAGTATATATTATGAATATTTTATCTTTAATTTATGTATATAAATTATATGAATATTTTATCATTTTTCATGGAAAGTTTTAATTGAAGACTGTAGTGGACAGCTATGGGCGGGCCCCACATTAGGCGCCAGATTGTAATATTGTCGGTTATTTTTGTAACTGGATCTGGGTGTGGTTGGGTTGAGACAGAGGTTTGAGAACATGTAGTTTTATTTACAAGGGCACAAGCATAAACATAACACACATACAATAATTAACATTTAATGATATATATATATATTCTTCGAAGGATTCTACTTCTAAACCGAAAATCATCTTATTTCCTCTCGAGTAAGAGTTTGTTTGCCTAATGATCATTTCTCCTGAATGCCACAGGGGGCGCTTTTGCAGTGCATAGGAGGATCATGGTTACAAGACTAATAAATCTTTAAAAGATTTGCAGTATATTTATATAGGGCGAGTGACTAGTGCTCTGGCGCTTGGTACTCGGCTCGGGTATTGGGTTTGAATCCCAGCGCTGCTATGGATGTTTGTAGTGGTTAGGAATCCACTTCAAGCTGTAGAGCGAGTCCAATCAGATTTCTCACCCACATCATTCCCAAACTGTGAAGGGGCAACTCAACTCTAGGCACAGTGATGTGGTGTAGTAGATCTATATGAAATTTTAATAATATGTTTATATAATATTGAAATAATATTATTTTTGTTATTTTAGAACACAACAGAAAAGAAACAGCTATAACAGTATCTTTACAAGATAAGCAATGTAAATGCCATTGACAAAGGAAATAAGAAGTCATATACTGCTCTACACCTAGCTTGTCAACGAGGTCATACTGTAAGTAAATTTATTTATCCTTTTCCAAAGGTATTTGTAAAGTTGATATAATAAATGAAATGTCATATATTCAGTATATAAAGTTGATTAATATAAAAGCTTTTCAATTAATAAAAGGGCATTTGTGTTATATAAAGACACATGTAAGATATGTGATTTTTGATGTTTGATATTTTTTTTTTTTTTTTTTTTTAAGAATATTTAAATTTAGAAAATAGGTATAAGGATAATTTTGCTCTTTAAAAATATTTTGACTGTAATATTTTTTCTCTTTATTATTTATATTAACATTGGCATTAATTTGTTTATTATGCAGATATAATAATATATATATATTTTTCAGGATGTTGTCAAAGTGTTGATTAAGCATAAGGCCAATGTTGATAAATTAACAAATGCTCAACATGATAAGCTAACTCCATTAATGTTTGCATCTCAGAAAGGACATTTGGATGTTGTAAAACTCTTAGTTGAGCATAATGCTCAAGTTGAAATGAAAGGTAAATTAGAAAATCTTAAAATTATGTTAGTGGCAAATAGTATAATCTATTATTATGTAGAATGCCTGTTAATTCATGTCTTTTGATTTCAGATAAAGCAAAGGACAGCATTAACACATGCTGTGATAAATGGCCACACCCACATAACATCTTTTCTTCTACGACTGGGTGCCAATCCAAATGCAACTGATACATCAGGTAATACTTTGGTACATTATGCAGCAGCATATGGATGGTACTTCAGTTTAAAACTACTCATTGAAGCTGGAGCAAGCTTAAATCTTAAAAATGATTGGAAGGTATGATTATTTTATATTAAATATATTGAAATTGTGATAAAAATATTGAAGTACTTAAAAATAATGATCGTGCTTTTAAAAAGATCCAGTACTCGCTAAGTAAATTTAATGTTTAAAATCACTTCTTTTGATGTACCTTTCTCAGAAACTACTAAATATAATAACTTGAAAAGTCAAGTCGCATACATTAAAAAAAAAAAAAAAGCGACATCCAAGAGGGAGGAAATGCTGATGCCATTTAGGGGGAATTGCATTAAAAACAATGTAAATTAAAAATTTTAGATCATACAATATTAAATGAAAAAGTAGATTAAAATTCAATCCTAATTATTACACTTTTTTTAAATCAGCTTTATGCTGCATGTATCTGACTAGCACCCCTAACAAGTAATTGATTGGTCCATTTCTGCTATTTACTCGATGTTTCCACATTATTCACGCTAGGATTGTTTAGTAAAATTAGTGATTTGTGAATTTACAAACTACATTTGTAGTAGTTAACTATGACTATTGAATACAAGAAAGTATCTTTGTTCATTAGTATCTTTTTATATCCATGTAATAATTATTCTAAACTGCATTTTATTTTGTTAATTACAAAATCAAATTATTCAATTTCAATTCATTGTGGTTAAATCAAGCTTAATATTGACTGTACACCGTTAGCAACAGAAAATAATTTAAAAGATCTGAATTTTTTCCTCATGTCAAAAGGAAATATGAAATTATAAAAAGAATTAATTGTGAAATCATTTTTTTTTTAATGTGAGGATAACATAGAAAGGTAAAAGTCATTGATCCAAATAATGAAAGACAAGCATAAACACAATTTCTAAGACAAAAATTCATAAAATTAAATTCATCTCATTTACTCAAATATTGACAAATGTGTTTGCCTTAAATATAAATAAATATTTTCTATTAAAAAATTAATTTAATAATTTATTAGTAATTTTTCTATATAAATGAAAAACTCAAACAACTTATTTGAATTTTTATTGTATAAATTTAGTTACATAAAAATGATTAATGTGTTATATCATTCTGAAATGTGCAGAATATGTGTTGATAAAAATATATTTCTTTTGTTCTAGATAACACCTTTAAGTTTGGCTTTCATGAAGGGTCATATGGGCTTAGTTGATTTTCTGGTAGAGCAACCTGGCATTGATATAAATGTTGATTTTAGCAATGATAGTGGTAAGAATATTATTTAATCATATAAAATGTCCTATTTAAAAATAATGAGCTCTTTGTATGTTTCTATAGTATTTATTACGTTTTTAATTATATAATTGTTTCTGTAGGAATGTCATTGGTTATGCAAGCTTTAAGATCAAGGATTACTCATTCCATGTTGGAGAGAATCCATTTTCTGGTTGTCAAGCAAAAATCGGACTGCACGAAACTTGATTTTATGGGGAATAATGCTGTGAGTGAATTTGAGAAGCTGTTATTATTTATGTTTTCATGTAATTCTTATAATAATTATTTTAGCTTTTTTACTTTTGTTAAATTAAAATCTTCAAAAATATTAAAATCGCATGAAAGAAAAACACAAAATGTAGAGTGAAAAAAAGCTTTATTTTCAATGTCATTATTAATATTTCAATGTAAAGTTTGCTATTGATTATTATTATTTATTTTTTATTAATTTAATACGTCTTTCTTTTTAAATGCAGTGGATAAGTATGTCATTAAGGATTTTTGTTTTTTCATTCATGAATTTTAAATGCCATGATAAACTGTATATAAGCATTAAATTACATAAAAATTCATGGCCAACTATATAAATTTATTATTTTAGCCGTTTTTTATTCTTGTAATGCTACAATTAACTAGATCTTAAACACTGTGTAAACAAAATAAACTTATGAAAAATCTTCATAAGAATATTTATTATTACGGGATAATTGTAAATGACTACTATTTTTCTTTAAATTTTGTTTGTATGACTTTTTTTTTTTTTTTACAGTTGCATCATTTGGTAATGGCCGAAGTTGGGGAAGTTTACATTGATGCAAAGGTTGGTCGAATTTAAATGATATAAATTTTAATTTTGCTTTGCTGTGGCTGTCTGTGTGTCTCTTATTTTTACATGTCATCCTTTGTAGCTTTTTAAAAATTTTGAAAGGTTCAGTAAATTTATCCTTCCTTTCTAATTTTCTGTATCCTAAATTTATTTAAGTATATAAAATAGTAAAATTAAAAATGGATGTTTTTATTAGGAACTTTTGTACTTCGGGAAAATTTTAGAATTTTAACCTTTCACTAAGATACACTTGATGGGATATATTAAACAGTGTAACTTAAAAAAGAAATATTAATTTTTAAAGCATAATGGCATTTAAATAAGTTTAATTTTGTAAAATATAGGAAATATGTTCGTTAGATTTAAATTATATTAAATATTTCTTCATCCTTAGATTTTTTTTAAATGTAATTTATAAATTTCATTCAATATTTGTAATATTTATATTAAATTTAAATCTTTTCTAGGAAAAGATTAGTTGAATAGAATAATTCAGAATTATAATTTTTTATTTGTTCGGAAGTATCAAACGTATATTTGTAGTAGAATTACATTATTAGAAGCAATATTGTATTATTTCCAAAAAAAATTTTAGCATATAAAATTATATTCTCACTGTTTTACTATTTAATAACTTAAGGTTAATTTAAATTAAATAGTTTAATTGGACAAAGTATTAAAACTGCATTATAATTATCTACAAAAATATTTAAAAGCATTTGTTTTATTAAAAAATGTGCATTGCAAAGTTCTTTTATTTTAATCTGTTATTATTTTTATTGTTTAGCAGTATATGTATGCAGTTGCTGCATATCCCAGCTTTAAAATAGTTTCATAGATAAGTAACATAAAATAGTTGAGTTTAGAAAGGTAACTGTCATCCGGAGAGTAATTTATTAGAAGAGCAATGTTTAATCTCAGAAAGTGGCAGCTAATTCTGCATGAAACTGTGTTTTTTATTCCCCTTTTATTGTGTCTCATCATCATCATTCATTCCATTATTAAAATTTCATTTGAAAAATTTTACTCTATAAACTTTCAGGCGGACATTTATTTTAATATACTTTTAGTTTTATTATTTTTTTTAGTTGCTTTGAGATATCTCAAATCTATTAATGTTCATGATCAATATTGAGAATGATTAACTAATTGTGATTCAAAAGTTTAATGTAAAAGTGTAGAGATGTATATGATGTTTTGAGGTGGCATTAAATTTGTTTACACATATAATAATTACATACCTTGAAAGAAAGTAGAATAATAAGAATTAATAGATAAAAAATAAAATAGCTTTAATGTCGAGGATAGGTTCAAATAGAGGGAAAAAATACAACCAAATTACTTAATTTGCTTGATAGTATGCGTAGCCAATAACGCAAGGCAAATAATAACTGCTATAGGTTAATAAAAAATTATGCTAATTAATAATTTTATTGCTTTTGGATGTATTTAAATAAAAAAGCATACAAAAAAATATTTTATTTATAGTACTTAAAGCAGGAAACAACTTGTTTCAAGAAAGGATGTACTTTTTCTTTATTTAAAATAATCCTATAACTTACCTTCTTTATTATTTTACAATTTTTCTTTCTATTAGAATGTTTAAACTATGTATATTATATAATCTAAATATTTAAATTTGTTTTTAACTCAGATTTAAAAAAAAAAAAAAAAAGCCACAAGCAAAACAATTATTAGTTATAAATGTTGATTATTTGTTCAGTAAAACATTTTATTATGAATGTTTATAAATGGTGCATGTGGTGTTTACACTTAATTTTGTGACAGTGTTTCTGTATTAATTCCTCTGTTTTACTGAACCTCTCAAAAGCATATATATCATTAAAATCATGATCATCGCACAGTCATATTCATTAAAATGAAATTTTCCCCCACCCACCTTTGCAATGCACTGCCTTCATCTATTATTCCCTGCATCTCTCTCAATCGTGAATGAACTGAAGATGGAGTCCAGTGAGGAAAACAGCGACTCCGAATCGAGCAGTGAGGATTCAGAAGCTATGTCCAGAATCAAAGCAAAGTCCGAAGAGAAACAGTTATTTAAGGAAGAAGTAGGTGTTTCATTTCTCAAACATATGTGTAAATTCCTCCTTCATTCATTATCATTTCATAAATGTCTTTATTTTGTTTTGCTTTTAAATGTTTTGTTTGTGTGATAATGGTGTGACTGTTTGCTGCTTTTTTTTTGCCCTGCTTGCTTTTTTGTTTTCGAATATATATAAAATCACTATTTTATTTGTTTGCTTGGATTAATGACATTTTTGCTTGTGTATTATATGTTTGGTTATAGATTTTTTTTTTTTTCTTTTTAATTTGAAATGCTATTGCCCTTTTACCAATCAATATAAATATTTATCTTTTAGTTTGTAGAAAAAAAATTATGTAAATAAATAATATTTTACAAATTACTTGTTAAGATAAAAACAAGTTTATATTTAATATCAGTAAAATTTCTCGTTAGCTTGATTAACGTATTTTGTTATGAAATTTAAAATTTTCTGAAATTGCTTATAAATTTTTTAAACTTAAAAATGAAATTGATATTTCACTATTTTTAGAGCATGCTATAATTGTATTTAATTGTTTGTTATTTGATGAAAACACAATATTTTTTTCCTGCATTTTTAAAGGTATTGTGCACCAATTCTAATATTGTGTGCATGCTGTATAAAATATGTGTTGTCTTCATTATTGCACTGAATGCACAAATAAATAGCACTATTGCTTTGTTTGCATGTTATTTTAAATTTAAGCCTGTAAATAAAGAATTACTAATATCATGAAAAAGTAAATTTTCTAATTAACCCCCTTACCTGCCGAGGAAAACTTACGAGATGCGCTCCCCAGTACCACCGTTTTTTCATACAGGCGCGCGTAGTTATGATATGTATTGGAGGAAAAAAGAGGTGCGTTTTGCAACATGAAACCTTTTTACTTTCACAAAAAAAAAATAAAATGTAAAAAAAAAAAAAAAAAATTCTAAATTTAAAGTATAGAATAACAGTGTAATAAAACAGATGTTAGAACTTATCTGCTGTGTGATATTTCCTAAAACAAGAATTCTTTATTGTTTCATATGTAAAATATGATATTTTAAATAAATAGTTATTTCTCCTGTCTAAACTTGTTTTTTATAAACCAATATCACATTCATTGCATTGATAGCTGGTTTCACGACGAAACGGAAGCAAAAGAAGAATAAAAAAGCACGACCCACTCAAAACAGAAACAGAAGCAAAAACTGCACAGCTATGACTCACCGTTTCAGAAACATCCCCTTTACCAATACCCTATCCCTTTCTCTGAAATAATAAAATCCTTTTTCAAACACTGTCAAGGTCATTTTGTGGTATTCCAAGACCGTGGGAGCAGTTTTCTTTATAGCAGTGCAATGCAAAGGATCGTACTTCGGAACGGCGTATATACGCCGGCGGCAGTGAACGCATCGGTTGAGTGAGGCGTATATATACGTCGGCGGCAGTTAAGGGGTTAAAACATTTATCTTAATAGTGGACTTTTTTTTGTGAATATTTCAGCGTAATTATGTAAGATTTTTGCCCCTGTTTTCTGATGCATGTGAAGAATAAATTGGTCAATAACGCACAATTTTGTCTAATTTTTTTTTTTAAATTTTTATTTTTACTAAATACTATGTAATTGGATGCATCTTTTTGTGTCATTTGGATAATTTGGTTATTTTAAAAGTAAGATATTTTTCTCTTTCAGTGAAATTTTACCAAAATTTTGAAAATTTGTTGGTGGTTATTAATGTAAAAGTTATATTAAACAATCATTTTTCTGTTTTATTAAGTATATTTTAATTCTATTTCCACTATTATGATTTTTTTAATTAAAATTATTTAATTAGGGATTTGACATTCCACATCATTCATTCGTCCTGTGAGAAAAACAAAATTTATGTATTAGAAAAATTTTATTTACTGATTTGCTTTTCTTAAACAAGTGTCTTAAAAACTTACAAATTAGTCATTCGTTAGCAATGAACATTTTCTATAGAAAAAGATTTAAGAAAAGAAATGTAAATTATTAACATTTGCTTTTTTTATTTTTCATAATTTTGCACACTTTCATGTTAATGAATTAGAAATATTTTAATATATTATCCATACCCCTTATTATATATTACTTAAATAATACTCAAATTGATTTTGTTGTTGAAACTAAATTTTCTAAAATGCATTTTACAGTATCTTATATATAAAATTATTTTATCAGCAGTAAATCTTAATATTTGGGTTTTTTATCTGCAATTTCTTTTCCTTAAACTTTTTCCAAGTTTTCTTCTTGCATTTTACTGGTTTAAAAAAAGAAAAACGATTATTTCTTGTGTATAGTTTTCGACATTATTCAAAGAATGATTAAAATGTAGTATCAGATGACTGATTTTTATGAGTAATTTCAGAAACCCTATATATGAAAAAATATAAAAATAATCCGAAAACCTATAAAATATGCACATAGGTTTGGATATGTGTCAATTGATAATTTTAATCTGTCTTAAGTATAGTTCCTAAACTTGAATACAATAAGAGTATATAATGTATACTTTAATAAATTCTGCTCATCTATTCTTATTAATGGGGAAATGCCATGTTCTATTTGTCTCCAATTTTATAACTAACAGTGTGAATAAGTCAAGGTGTAGATAATTAAAGATAGTTTACCAATTTCAAAAAAAAAAAAAAAAAAAATTAATGTGAAAATTCCAAATTGATTCTGATAGCAGCATATGCTCATCAGTTGTGTTTCGAATAAGGTACAATCTACCATTCTTGAATTTGCAGGATACTTTGCTGAAATTAATTAATTTTTGATTTCTGCATCTCATGTTGTAAATAGTGTACCAAAAATTTGAACATTAGAACACAACAGCATTTTGAACAAGAAAAGGATTTTTATAATTGTATTTTCTCTATTATACAGATTGTTCATCTCTAGTTATTAGAGTGGTTTTGCTGCAGTTTTCCAATCGTGAATAAGAACCTTCATAATATTCTTTTATGTGTTAACAAGAGCAATATTATAGGTAGAATATAATGTTTAATGTAAAAGAGGGATGAAACATCTATTTACAATAGTTTCTAAAAAAAGGTTTTGAAAATGCTATTTTTTATGAGCAACTTTTGATGCCACAAAATTACATTCAAGAACAGGAAATAGTGAAGAAAATAGCTATAGGAAGATGTGATAACAATTAATTCCTTTACCATGATACCCTAATTTTATATTATAACAAGATATGCAAATTATCAGTAAAATTTTTATATCCAATTCAGATGTAAATGAATCTATCGCTGCATATTTAAATCATACCCCTCAAACATAATTATAGCACATGAACAGTTTATCAAGCAAAGCATTACTTAAAAATTTAATAAAATGTTAAACAAAATTAATTACACTTGTTGCTGCAAAGAAATGCCACTTAAAAGCAACTGAGGTCTAAAATGTTGCAGGTTTATAATTTTGAATATAAACTATTATTACTATATACATATTGTACTTATCCACTTCATGAATTTCACAATTTTGATTGGTTTAATTATTTGTGATGTTATCTTCTGGACTTAACACTTCCTGCAAGTTTCGTAATTTTGGACAACAATCTACAGATAGCCTTTGATTATGGTTTGTGGGGCAAATGGAGTACAAATTATGTTATTAGATTTATTAAAATAGAACATTTAAAACTTATTTGTGAAATAATTAAAAAAATGAGCCATTATGTTTTGACCATGACTGCTACTTATATTCCTGCCATGACTTATTGGAATTAAATTGGTGACGGTCCGGCTACAACTGGTCTTTTCAAAAATATTTTTTCTTGGATGCAATGATGAAATATATTATAACTAATGTATCATTTTTTATAGACTTTAGGGGAGGGGGGGAATACAGTAAGCAAATCAGTTTTGCATGAAAAGAATTGTAGTCAAGAAATGTTCAAAGAGAAAATCAGTGAAGTAATAATAAGTTTATTATGCTTGTAAAAAAATATAAAATCATAATAAATTAGTTTTAATTCATGTATGGACAGAGAATTTGAATGTAACAGGAATTTTTATTTCCATTAAATTACAACATATATTAATATACCATACTAATTAATTTTTAACTAAAGAAAATCACATTCATTCAAAAAGCTAGTTTTTTTTTAAAGTATTTATTTCCTATATGAAGTAAAATTCTACAATATATATATATATATATCGATAACTAATTCAGTTTTAATACCTAACAACACTAATTATATTTAGACTACTGTCAGTTTTATGGGTGTTCTTTTCAACCTGTTTGTAGAAGAAATATTGTAATTATTCTGTTTTTCAGGCTCAGCAAGAACATGATGATCTGATCCAGGAAATCACTAAGTTACTTTTAGATCATGGATGTGATCCTATGGTAAGAAACAAGGAAGGAGAATCACCGTTCAACCTTGCTGTTAAGGAGGTAAGAATCCTCTAATTTAATGGGTTTTTTTACAATTTTCAATTAGTGTTCAAAATTTTCCTGCTTAAAAGAACAGGTGAAAGTCCTTTATTTTCATTTTTAAATTGAAAATTTTTTTAAACATTTTTAATTATTAAAAACTTAATTTTTCCAGTAATGAATTTTTAAAGGTTTTTATCTTAATACAATTATTTATAATGGCAAAATGTTTTTTAATGAATAAATATTTTATTTTTCAATTTTCATTTTCCCCCTGCTATTTTGCTAATTATTCTCTTGTATAAAAGATCAGTTATAAAATTGTCACTTTTTGATTTTTGAAATTTTATATAGAAGTAGATTTGTTTCATTAAAAGAGCTATTAATTTAGAGGCTTGCTTGATTGTACTGCACTATGCCAAATAAGAGTTTAACCAAACAATTTCTATCATTGCTTTAAAAAAAAAAAAAAAATTACTATAAAATGGTCTTGCATTTAATGTATGTAATTTGATTTTTATGCTCTAATCAGTTGTAATTGTTTAGTGTTTGAGTCCTTGATCTACAAAATGTTAAATTTACTGTAATTTGTCTGGGGGTACAAAATATAAGGAATTTAATTCATCAAAGTATGTACCCATTGTCTGCACACTTTTACTATTTAAGTGGCAGGTTGCTTAAGCTGATGGTATAAATTCCCTGATGGATGACCAGTCATTGAATTTCTGGAAGACCAGTTGTATGGCATTGTCAGAATTAAATTGTTTTCTTATCTGAATGTTTGCCAAATTGTGGAAGAAGTTGTTGATGGTGGTTAGGTCTGGTGAGTATGGATGACAAAGAAGTTCCAACTACAATTTTGGAGTTTTGCCACAGTCATTTGTGCAGTTTGTAATCTAGAATTTTCATGCAATAGGGAATGGTTAAAGTTGATTCCTATCTAAGCCGTTTTCTTTTAAAGAAAATTATAAATATTTTTTAGAGCTTATAAGGATTTTGTTAAACAGGCAAGATGTGACTGGGTAGAACCTTCTTTGAAAAGCATTGATGCAGTAAATTAATTTTCTTATAATTTAGAACCAGAAAAGGAAAATAAATAAATTAATATTTCTCTCTTCCAGGGCTGTTTACTACTGGTGAAGATGTTCCTTGATGCTGGTTGCGAGTTAAATTTGGATGTCAGTCATTCTGGTGACAATATACTTCATTACTTAGTAACACATGCACGTAATAGGAAAGTGGAACCAATGCTTCAGGCTATACTTAATGCGGTAAGTTTAACTAGTTAAATTTGAATTACTTTGTAGTATGCATATCCTGTAAATACCTTTATTTAATAATATATTAATATATATTAATTAGAATAATATATTAATATTTATACCTTTTAAAAAATGTTCTCTCTGATTATGGTAATTTATTGCAGAAATGCAGCAGTCCCGATTCTACTCCTCATCAATTATTATGTCAAATGGCTAAAATGTATAATAAAAATGGGCATACGCCTCTACTTCAAGCTCTGCATACCTTAGGCAGTTGTGTAAGTTGTTCCAAACATCTGTAATTCATATTCAACTTAATGTTTTAAACTCTAAAATTTTTAGTTTGTTAAAATTTGCTTTGTATATTGAAAGCGAAATATTATAAATCTAGATTTTAAAATGTTAACACTTAATATTTTATAAGAAAAGTTGTCAAATAAAAGCATTGAATGTGTGTGTGTGTGTTTTTCGCAAAAGAACCGTTTAATATGTAGCTATTTCAAAAAAATATTAGTAAATATGTATATGTTATGTCCACAGATATTGATTCTCTTTCTCCAGATTTCTCATCTAAGAATTATTGTGTATGCATATAAAAGGTTGAAATTTGATATTTAATTAAAGTTATGCTGAATTCTATATCACTCATAAAACCCGGTGAATTTGAATTAATTATGGTTCTTTTAATATGCATTGGACGGTTGGTTAAATGAAAATCCCAAATTAAAAAAAAAAAAATTACACCACACTTTCTTGCCAGCTGGCACTAACAGCATAATAAATATCCAGTAGGTTGCATATAATCAGAGAAATGCAATTCTTCACAGTAACATTGTTAAAATAATTCTTGCACTGAAAAGTGTTTAAAAAAAAAAAACTATTATTAATAAAGTATTTAGCAAAAGAAGTTGAAAGGCCAACTGAATTTCATCATATAAATGAGAATGCAGTGTGGTGGTGCATGTTTGTCACAGAGGTCTATCAATGTTATGTAATAAAAAAAAAATTTGGCATTTATGAAAGATGCTCTTAATCCTGGTCAAGGGAACTGAATTGTTGTGCTGCTGATTTTATTGCCCTACTGCCATTAAAATTTTAAAATAGACAAATTACCTAGAGACTGGCTGAAATATTAGTCTATTAAATAAAAAAAGACATAGATCAAGTGGTGCACATAGCATATCAAAAGAATCTTTCAAGAAAAATTGAGAGGCTTTATAAACTTTGTGGAAACTTCTTTTGAGAATAGGCATATTATGTAGAATTGTGATGCGCATATATTACTGGTTTGCTCAGTGAATTATTTGTTGCAATATTTGTAAGATTTCATTTGACTACCCCAAGTTTATATGATGATAAAAGTAATTATAGTTCTGTAAAATTTCTGAATAAAATAACATTTTAAAATGCAGAAAATAAAAAAATTTTTATACTTTTTCTTTTTAGCGGGACAAAGAAAGCCAAAATCGCTTATTAACTTTTGCAAAGGTAATTTCTGAAGTTACTTTTTTTTTTATTATTATTATTATTATTCTATTTCATTGCTATATATATATAATATATTTGCAAAATTTTCAGGTCTTACTTGACGAATTAGGTGCAGATGTCTCTGCCCCATGCAAGAAAGAAGATGGGAAAGGTATTTTTTAATAAAAACATATATTTCATATAAGTTTTAGTTACTAAATTTGGCTATTTTTTAAATGTTCAATTAATTAACAATTTTTTTTATTGTATTATTATAATCTTAGGTAAAACTCTACTTTTCAATGTGGGCAATATAACAGCGAAATCAAAAAGAAATTCTGGGCCTTAAATATTTCTAGATAAGGAACCATTACTTTTTTCCCAATTTCATTTATATTACTGTTTTGGAAAATTTGCTTTTATTAGCAGAGATGTCAACTATTATAGAGTCTGAGTAGGTTACTATGGAAAAATAACAAATTTTGTATTACATTTACTATCTTTTAATCTATCATTCTTTGGTTCAGTGCTTTCTACTATCCGCCACCAATCGAACCGTTTGCTTTTGGATTTTTATGGCGATTTGGTTAGTTGTTTACCTTGACTACTGTGTCATGACACAAATACTGCTTGCATTTTCTCTTAGTGGTTATTGCAATGAACAGTTTTAATTTTAGTACTTTGTAAAAGTGATAAATTTGAAGAACTAATTTAATTAGTAATAGTTTTTTTGAAAACAGTAAGACAGCATTTGTCTTGTCGTAAATTGTTTAACACTCATTGTACACTATTAATTTTTTCTTGTGTGCTTTTTTTTTTTATCAGTACAAGAATATCCAATTAATGCTCAATGTATGAATTTTTTTGTATTTGCCAAAATGACAAATTATTTAATAAAATATTTTGTTTACATAAGTTCAGAATAGGCATAAACACATTGAAAATGTTCATAACATTTAACTTTTTTTCTAGAGATTATTTATTGGTATTTCCATTCACACTGTATTGACTCTTGATAATCCACCACGACTGTAATCTCAACTGTACCGGATTAAAGAACATTTACTGTAACTGCTAATTACAGAATATATATAATATGGAAATTTTTTTGTTGATGCTTTTAATACTTTATATGATAAATTTCCATCAATTTTGGGAAAATTAATGGTAATTTTTACCATAAAGACAATTTTTTAAGCAATTATTTTTTGGAGTTAAAAAAGTAATATTTAGTCTCGTTCAGTAATTTGAGCAAATAGATATGTTATCTCTATTACATTTTGCTTTTATTATAAAAAAAAAAAGAAAAGTTAGTCTGTGAGGTTGTCATTTAATGGTGTTAATTAAATGGATAAGTTAATGGTATTTATGGGCTTTTTGTTATAAAGTTTTCAAGATTTTTGCTTTTGGTGCTTATATTTTTATTTCAAAAGGCTATTTGACATTATGCATTTAAAAATTTTTATTTGTTTCCTATATAAATCTAATCTGTAATAAATTATTTCAACACACAGATTAGCATTATATCTTATCTTACTTGATTTGTAAATTAATACCATTTTAAAGAAAATTTATTCATTAAAAAAACCTATTATTAGATAATGTTATAAATTTGAGAAACAGTTGGAAATATGTATTTTTGTTTTGAATTTCGTGGTGATATTGGTAGTGGGAGGGTAGAAATGGATAGGCTACTTACACTGCCTTAATACACACTGAAAATTGTTTAAGATGCTACTGAATAGTTTTATTTGATGTTGGCACTTTCTGTTAGCTTGTGAGTGTGTGCAATTTGAAGGTTTTATTAAACAGTTTTCAAAATGAAGATTTTAATTGCCAAAAAGCATATAACGTGTTATTCTTTAATTTTAATTTAATTACGTGAATTATGTGGTGAATGGCAGATGATTTCCATTAGCATACAATGATAATTGGTTTTATAATAAATTATTAACATTACTTGAGAAGAATTACCATAATCCATATGATATTCATTTAAATTTAAAAAAAAAAAAACCCAAAATTATCTTTAAGTTTTCAAAATATATCTATTATTAAATATTAACTATATTCCAATTTTTAAAAAATGGCTAGTTATATGTAATTTTTATTTACCACCCTTCAATATGTTGTAAACCATTGTAAAATAATTATTGCTTATGGTCTGAGCTAATTTTCTGTTTTTCTAATTTTAGAAGCATCTTATGCCTTGCATCTTGGTACCAAATGTGACGGTGGCAGAGTGATTGAAGTCCTCTTGGCTCACAAACCACCTTTGAATGTTTTTGATGAACATGGCCAGTCACCATTAATACTTGCAATTAAAGAAGAAAACACAGAAGCAGTGGAAGCACTGGTATGCTTTTTAATTTATTTGAAAATTACTGTTATGAAAAATTATCTTTTTAACAATTATTTATATTAGATTGCAAAAGTTCCTTTTAATTACAATTAAAATTTCATTTTGAATTCCTTTTAATCACTTATACATAAAATATGCTGTTAATTTTCTTAATTTGATAAAACTGTTGCCCATAATTTTAACTTTTTGACATCTGTATATGTGTGTATGATCTCTTAGAGGCAGACAAAAATGATTTTTGGAAATGCAATTTTTATAATAACATGCCATTTTTCGATAATTTTTAAAATGTTAATTTTTATTTCAGATCAAAGCTGGTGCAAATGTAAATTTGAAATCTAATGATGAAGATAAAATATCACCTCTTCTTTTAGCTTCTAAGTAAGTTGAAAGACATTTGTTTCTGTCATTGTAATCATTTTCTTCCTTTAAAATTCCTAAAACTTTTTTTTTTTTTTTTTCCCATTCGTAATAGAAATGTTAAACTGGGTAAAATCGTCCAACTACTTGTTCATAACAAAGCAGATGTTTGTGATGTAGACAAAAAGAATAAAAATACAGCGCTTCATTATGTTGTGAGTGTAAGAGCTCAAAGTAAGTTTTGTTTTTTGAGTCTTATGATTTTTTATATTTATATGGAATTTATGTAATGCTCAATTTTTTTACTATATTATCAATATTTATTGTGTTTTTATATCATTGGTATATTTATGTATTTTAAATAATGTCAGGAATGCAGAAAGATAACAAATTCATTAATAAGGCAATTTAAAAAAAAGTATGTAAATATAAGTAAACTTATACAAGTAGTTATCAGAATAATGGAAATAGCTATCTCAGTGCAGGATGCTTATTAGTTTTTGCATTAAAGCATGACCTATAAGTGTTTTTGCATATAAATAACATATTATACGCTCAGCTCTCTGTTATGAAGCTGTAGACATAAATTTTGATTTTTAGCATAAAATATGAAACACCATGAACGTTAGAAAGGGAAAATTCTTCATTCGTTAGAGCATCTGTAATTAGAAATGATTATGTTCTAAAAATTTGAGGTTACTAGTTTTGAAAATAAGATATTTCCTGAATGATGACATATTCTTTCAAATTTTATTACCATTCTGCTTATAAGGCTTCTGGAGAAAAAATCTAATTTATTTTATACAGTTTCCAAAATTTTGATATGTGGTTTAGAAAATTATAGTGTTTATCCACCATTTCCCTTTTCTGTAACCTTATATTACCTAAAATAATGACTGAATAATCAATACAAGGGACAAATAATCACTGACAAACATTAGAAAGAACAAGAAAGCAAAGCTGAATGAAAGAGATTATTGGATGTTACAGTACTTAGAAGCAAAATATCATTTCAAAGAGTGCTACATTGCTATCGCATGGCCGATTGATGCATTGAAAAACACGAGAAGGTCTGATGAAAAGTCATTTACATTGTTCCTTTTAACAGGTCATATCTATGACTGGAACATGAGTGTTTGTATTCAAGAATTTGAAGTTATCAATTCTGAAAATTTTAAAATTATTTACTTTTTTTGTCTCTGAAATAAATATCCTTAAAAATTCAATTTTTGTAGGCAATATAAAATGCTTCATATTAAGCAAATAATATGCTTTATCAGAAATTTTATGTTGTTATTTTGTTAGAAGTTCAGGGTAAGGAATGTTTTTTTGCAATTTCTAAAAATTTGACATGCATTTCAGAAGATTTCAGTGGTACCTACAATCACTCCTGATCAGGAGTATAGTTTTACAAACATAGGACTTGGAATTGCTTACATGTAATGACCTGGTGCCCAAGTGGCTATCTCTCTGTCCTTTGGTCCAAAGGCTTCATGTTTGAATCCTGACTGTGTCATAGATAGTTTAGTGGTACAGAATCCACTTTAATTGTACACTTAATTAGCCCCAAGTGTGTAAAAAATCATCATAGAGCAACAAACCAAAACCAAGCCTTTGGGCAACAGTCAAGCATGCAGGAAATGATTGCATGGTTTCTGCAGGCCTTTACCCTAGATGGGCGAGTAACGGAGGTTAACTTGTAGCTATTTTAACTAACCTGGTACATCTTGTAGTACAAACATTGTTTCCTTCAGGCAATATTCACCAACAGTCACACTTGTTGGTTTATTAACTACCTTATTCCCCTGATTTCAGTGTTATTGACTGACTCACTGTGGAACAGATTCTACAGCTGATACCCATTGCATCATCTCTATAAGGTCTTGCATGATTTCTCTGAGAAATGATAAAATCTTAAATGATTTATACAATTCAATTACTGGATACATAAATAGTTTCACATGCTAAAGATATATGCCTTAACAATTAATAAAGCTTTTTGTTTTTCTTTTTAGTTGTTTCCATTTTTTTATACTAATTATACAAAGTTGTGTAGTTCTACATTTATTACTCATAGTTAAAAAATATATATATATTATAATAATCCTACATTATGTAATCAGATGAATTTTTGCCTAGAGTGTTTTGCTTGTGGATTTTTAAAAATAGTTTGACTTGAAATTTATAATGTAGGACTTATTTTCCTATTCTTAATATTTAAGTATCTGAATTTAAAAAAAAAAAAAAATTATTTAGAATCAAAAAATGTATTTAACATGTAAATAATTTAAATTAAAAAAAAGTGCCCTAGAACAAAAATGCAGTAGACGTTGCAAAAATTAACAAATAGCATTTATACAAAAAAAGATAATTATAAATAACTAAAACTGTTTATTATTATATCTTTATCTTGACTCTGTAACAGTTTCTTTAAGTCCAGATTTATATTTCATTAAAAAACTAAATTTTGGGTGAAGTTATGGAACACTATTAATGTTTGTGAAGAAGATTCAAATCATTCATGTCCAGTATGAAAAGAAAGAATGTTTATTGATCCCTGAAATTAGAAAGTTGGTGAAAGATATATCAGCAATGGATATTGTTTAAAAAGTAAAAATTGTTTTTAGTAAATAAGATCGATTCAATTTATATAGATATTGTGGCTAAAAAGGTTTAATCATTTGGATTGAACTGTTACTCAGCTTATACAATTTCCAGAACCCAAACTCAATCTTAAAATGTTCTAAAACAATTAACTTTAAAGTAAATGGGGCATTAAAAGATGGCATATACCAAAGGAATGTTATTGGTACTGTAATACATACTCAAAAAACAAATGTTCTGTAAATTTATTTTAAAAGATGTTCTAATTGCAAGATCCTGATCGAAGTGAATGTTTGATTTTTTATGTAATAGTTTCACATTGAAGCCTGATTGTCTTATTTGAATAATATCAATTTTATTTAAGATGTTTTGGAAACTGGCAAAACATTGTTAACAGCAGGTGCGGATGTTAATGCCTTAAATGATAAACAAAGAACCCCACTTCATTTATCTATCAATGCTTCAAAGAGCGACACCGACTCGTCATATTCCATTGAAGAATGTTTGTTAGGATTTGGTGCCCGGCTTGATGCCCTAGATTGTCGTCACAGGATACCATTACATTATGCTTTTGTAAAAATAAACAAGTAAGTAAAATAATTTGCATTTAGATTCATAATTTGAATCACTGGAAAATAAATTTATAATTTAGCACAGTATAGAGAAAATATTAACCAATATTTTATTTTTATTTATTAAATGTTTCTTAGTGTAATAAAATTTATTTAACGTGATTCTTAAAGCTGTTGTATATTATTAACAAGAGATGTTTTTAATATTAAGTATGAGGATTAATTTTTTGTATTTTATCAAGAAAATTATAAAAACTATAAATATTTTTATAAAAAGAAAGTAATAATCTCATGTTTGTATATTCCAAACTAAATATATATTCATACACTTACGACATGCCAGGTCTTTACATTCTTAATCTTATACGATTTTGGCATGGTATCTTAGAAACTTTTGATATTCCCCTCCAATAAAAATTATGACTTTATAAATAAAATCAATCCAATTATAGATATTTTAATATTAAAGATTTTGTGGTGAATATAATTAATTTACATAAAATGTTCTTAAAATCAACTAAAATATAATAAAAAATAAAAAATTGATTATCATCCGAATTAGTTTAAAACTAATATTTGGGTTGTTCTTGCATTCATGATATAGAAGAAAACCCAATCAAGTTATTAGATGGACAGTTATCAATATGTCAATGCCTAAAATAGTCAGTGCTAGTCAAAAAGATTAAAATATTATCAAAATGAGATCCAACATTTTAAAAGTAAATGAATTTTAAAGTAGCTGCAAGAATAACCGTTTTTCTAATTATGTCAATAATTTTTCTTGTTTTTATTATGTTTTTTACATAATTTTTGTTTTGTACAGACCTTTTGACTGTTCTGTGATTGATCCAATGGAGCTGATTTCTTTGTTAACTGATTCAATGAGCAAAGAAAGTTTAGCAATTGCTGATGACTTTGGTCGGACACCCTTGCACTATGCTGCTTATAGAGGAGCAACAACCTGTGTTTGTCATTTGATTAAGGTACGCATTTACATTGGCAAATAAATGTTTCTTATATGTATTTTCGCTGGAATAAATAATTTTGAAAAAAAAAAAAAATTTTTTTTTTTTCCTCTTCAAAATTTAATATTACAAATGATTTCATTCTTAAGATAAATTGTACTTTTATTTTTTTAAACAGAATTATATGAACTCTTTGCAATAAATAATTACTTTATTTTAAATTAAAAGCTGACTTATTAATTTCTTCAATTTGAGATGAAGCATTTCAAAAATAAGTAATGCTTTTATTGAAATAAATATTTTTAAAGGCTTTAAAATGTATACAAGATTTCTAATCTATATTAAACAAAATATTTGTTACCTATTCAGCTTTTTATATTGTTTGTGGCATTTTTAAAACATTTTCAAAGACTTTCAAAACAGATATTTTAATTTTTTTACTATGTAGTATTAATCAATTCTGAGGATACCCAATTTCTTTAACATTAAATGCTTTTGAACATTTTTTACACATCAAGAAATAAGTTACATTTATATTTTTATATAAATTGATAAGTCAGCTTTTAAAAAATACCTTGCAACAATTTTTTTTTCATGTAATAATGATTTAAACTTTTCTTTTTAGTTATGTAGTAATGTTGAGTATAGAGATAAAGATGGGAACACAGCTTTGGGACTTGCTGTAAAAAACAACCATTTCAGGTAAGATCTTTTATATCAGTATAATTATGTTTCTATATAAAAAATATTACATGCCATTTCAACTAATTTTAAAAGTCTTGCCATATGACAGTATATACTGTGTAGTACAGTATATACTGTGTGTAGACAGAATATTTTCTTTTTAAAAAAAAGAAAACTTCATTTTTTTTGCTCTTTAAATGTTAACTATTATTAATGAATGAATCACAGCAAAATTTGTATTATGTGATAAATTTTCCCTGCATCCTTTATATTGATAGTTCTTATTAATGTTTTATCTCCTTCCTTTAAACTCTTTTCAAAAAGCTTAATAAGAAAATATTGAATGTAAATATTTCCTTTTTAGTGTTGTAATGCATTTACTACAAAGTGGAGCCAATTGTGTTGCTGATATCATTTCGCCAGTCGAAAGCATTAAAAGAAAAGGCCCTGAACCTTTAAAGTGGGTTCATGCAAAAAAACCTCCAGCAGTTCCCGAGAAACATACAATTTTTGCAGGTGTGTATAAAATTGTTAACGTTTTTGTTAAAACAACCTTTAACAAGTAGCAATAAATACTGTCAAAATGGAAAATATCGTTTTGTAAGATTTATTAAACTTAATATAATTTGAAGAAAATAAGTATATTAAAGTGTATGAAAATAACTAAAAACTGGGACTTGCATTTTGATTTGTTAACAATTAAATAATCAGCCTTTTAAATTTCTGTATTATTAAATTTCCTATTATTTTGCATAATTTATTTCTGTAGTGAAAATTATTCATTATGATTTAAAGGCTTATTAAATTTTAATTGTTTGGTTCAACTTTTTAAGTTAATATATGCATTTATTATTTTTATTAATTTTGGATTAAATAAAATTTGAATAGGCTGTAAATGTCTGTCCTTAATTAAATTTTCTGTAATCTAAAAATGGTTTTAAGTATTATATTTTATTATTATAGGAAACATTGTTAAAGGACTGGCAAGGAATATTATTTGTCATGTTAGGCCAGCTTGATGCATTGAAAAAGGGAATAAATATTGCAGTTGAAGTAAGTATATTTTTTTCTTCTAAGTTATATAAACTTAATTATTTATTTGATGTGCATTTAATATATAATGCAATGCAATAAAGAAAGATCGATTTCTCATTGTTTATTTTATTTGATGTACCGTTCATAAATGTTAAGATTTCTTTTATTTTGTATCATTTTAAACATCTGTTTTTCCCAAAACAACTATTGTAATTTATATTTTATTAAGAATTGGTTATTGAACATAACTTTTAGTTATAGTATTTCACTTTTTATAAAGCATTTATTCATAAGGAAAGTTTTTTTTTTTTAAGTATTCCTTGCAAAAAGGATTTTGAAATGGATTTGATGGAAAATTACCAATTTTTGTAAATAGAGAAACATGCTTATTATCTGTTACTTTTTAACCAAATATATCAAAATAAGTATGCCAAATATATAATCTTTACTGAAGTAAAAGATACTATAGTTAATTAATGGGACTTATATATTACTGTATAAAAGCATATGGAGAATGCTATTCAATATTTGGAATGCTATTATGCTAATAAGATGATTTATTGAATGAACTTTAATTTGCATTCATGTATAATACTTGAATTTTATAAAAGACCAATATATTAATAGAAAAGCATTTTTCAGGCAGCCTTGCGTACAGCTAAATATAATGTTGCTTTAAAACTCATTGGCCGAATCAAGAACAGTTGGATGTTGTATAGTGAAAAACAAAGTATGCTTCACGTGTTAGCTCGCGAGGCCCCTCCAGACTATTTACCTGAACTGCAAGTAAAAGTGAGTATTATTCTTTCAGTATAGTTAGAATTTCAAAGTTTTATTTGTAGATGAAAAATAATATTTAAAAATAGTATTTGTTACGAATAGTCAGATTTTATTATTACTTTTTTTTTTTTTTAGGTAGCCCAATTCTTGATTGAAAAAGGTGTACCCGTCATGGCTAAAGATGAGCATGGATGTTCTGTGTTAACATATGCAGCTGTGAATAGAAATCATACTTTGTGTTCTTTCTTTGCCAGTAAGAAAATTAATTCTATTATTTAAGTGGGGGTTTCTAAGTAAATTACTCGTTTTAAAAATGCCAATTAATTATCTTGGAATTATATCTATTTTCAAATTAGATGTAATTTTTTTTTTTTTTCAACAATTGATTTTTGAGAAACTTTCTTTATAGCCAAGATGTCTCTTCCTGTGGCCTCTAAATTAGATCCAGACAGGTCGCTCCGAACTCCATTTTCTGCTATATTTTGGAAACTTACATCAGAAGATTTGTCTGATGATATAAGGTATGTCCAACACTTTAAAACTAATTAATAAGCATTATTTATTATATTAACAAATAAAGAATTTCTTTACACCTTGTTAAAATGTTAATTTTTTTTATATTACTATTTATTTATAAGTTGAAAAGTTTTTAAATTTTTGATTAATCAGAATCGAAAAACTTTCAGTTTGTTTAATATAAAAGTATAAAGATCCAAGTATTAGAAAAATATCAGTTGGATATAGAAAACAGAAATATTCAATCAAAAATAGGGACTAAAATTTTAAACTTTTCATTTTGGATACGTAGGAAAAATAATTACTGAAATTTCAAGTTTCATGAAACTATTTTTCTTTTTATACAAATTTCCCACTATTAATCATAAATATAGTAGTAAGCATAATTTTGCAGTGTAAAGCTAGACTTAATGTTATTGGTATTGTCATATTTAAATATTAAATCTTAATCTTGTTTTATTAAATAAATTTTTATTAGTCTATCAAAACATCATTTCCTCTAAAATTCTATTATAATACAGATGGAATTTGCTATTCTTAATTTGTGAAATAAAATGTTTTTCTGAATTCTTGCTTTTTCAGGAATTGGTGCTGTAATCTAATTAAAGCCGGTGCCAATCCAAATGTGCTAACTCAGTATCCTATCGAAATGAACTCATTTCCTGGTGTGAGATGTACAATTCTTAACAGCCTTCACATTGAAGATCCCAATGCTCCAAAATATACACCTCTCATTATGGCTATTTACCAGTCAAATTACACAGTAGTAAAGTTACTGCTTAATAAAGGAGCTGATGTAAATTTTTCCGATGATAAGAAAAGGTCGCCTCTGATGCATGCTGTCCGTTTGGTATGCTTTTGTGGTTCATTAAGTCTGTTATATTACTATTAAAAAATAAATGTAATTCACAACCTGATATTTTTAAATTACACTACCATGTATTTTGAATATCATTATTTATTTTATTGGATTTGTTATACAATTTTAAATTACTTCGTTTGATTTAACTATTTTTAAATTGTAACCAATAAATATTTAGCTAATGTTTTTTTAAACCTGTTATTTGTTGATATTTAGAAAATTTTATGTTATTTAATATCCACTTGATATTAAATTTTAACATTTTATAAATGTTTTTTTATTATTATTAATTTTTTTCTTCATTTTAAAATGATTAAATGTAAATTTTTATTTCATATGTTTTTTATTTATAAATAAAATCTTGAAAGTGATGTATTTGCGTATATTTTATATAAATATCTGAAATATTAACAATTAAATTACTTTTTTTTTTCTAGAATGACATAAAAATGGTGAAATTGCTTCTCAATTTCAACTATGATCCATCCAAAGATAAAAATCCCTATAAGTGGTAAGTGTAATAAATAATTTTTTCCGGAAATTTGGAATTCACTTTGTTTTCTTCTTGAATTTTTTATTTGTGTTTCATCTTATTTCAGAAGTAGAACCTGGTAGTTTCCAAAAGTCTAGTACAGCTAACCTGGCTGCCCAAGATGTCAATGGCTGGACTGTAGTTCATTATATTGTAGATCCTCTGCCTGATTATTGTTATGCAAATACTTCGTTGTTGAACTTTTTAGCCGAACTTGGGGCACCATTAGATACTGTTAATGTTGCTGGAGAATCTGCACTACAGATAGCCACTCGCCTACAACGAGATATTTTAGTGACTGCTTTGGAAAAGTTACTTAACACACCCACAGGACCAAAAGGTTTGTAGGATACAAATAGTTTATTGACACAATTCTTTAAAAATGTGGTTTTATTAACAATTAATTTTACAATTATTTTTTAATAATTAATTAATTTAACAATTTCAATTAATTTTTTACTAACATCATTAAAATTTCAAACTTTTTAAAGTAAATTACATACTCTTTTTTAATTCATTCTTAAACTTCAGGTCAGCATTATACTTTTTATACCAACATTTTTTTAATACTTTTTGAACCTGTTAAATTAATAAGGATGATTAGTAATTATTAAAAATTTAAATGCCCACATAACTTGTTTATTTGTATACATTTTTTTTTTTTTGGTAATAATCTGTTTAATTTAAAATATATAAAATGAATTATAATATATATGAGTATTATGTTTTGAAGTTTTTTTTTTTTTATTTAATTGAAAATACTTTTTCTGCAATGGATTTGTAATAATAGTTTATTCATATTAATTTACATTTATTTATTTTTAAAAATGTATTTTCTTTGTTTAATTAAAACAAAATTAAACATGTCCATTTGTTTTTATAATGTGTAGTGAAGCTTTATACCATTTTTCTTTTTATAATTTTTTTCCTTATCAATGTTATAATGAATTCATTTATTTAAAAATATTTTAATTATAGTTTTTAAAATAAAAGATTTTTGCATTTCATTAAAAAACAATACTGAAAGCCAAAATGAGATAGCAAAAAGTGATATTATGCAACAAAACAACAAAGTGATAAAGAGACAGAGGTCTGCCCCACAAGTTGAATTTTTTTTTTTTATCCCAACTCCTTCTGGACTACTACCATAATTGTATGTACTATAATTTTTATTAGTTGATTTAGAAGAATGTATTTGAACTTTTGATCTATAAAAATAGTTCTTGCCTTAACAGAACATTTTTTATGACTTTAAACTTTATAGTATTTACCACGACTTAAAGGCATCTTTGTACTCTAAATTTCCACAAAAAAATAATGATAAATTCCCAGAGCAGCCAAATTTGATAAGCAAGAAATGTATTTGCTTAAACCTAACATTCCCATGGAATACAATGAAAAATTCCAGGTTTTCGCAAGGCATCTCTATTAATTAGGAACAAATCAAAATCACATTGGTTATTGTAAGTTTAGACCCCAAAATTTATAATTTGTGTTTTTATTAGATAAAAATAGAGCTTTTTAGCTGCGCATTTTCCTCAGCACCTCCATCTGATGATGTTCAATGGGACCAACCTATTTCATCATACGTAGAAGATAGCAAATTATATTTGGAAAAGATGGAGAGTGAGCAAATGGATACCAGTTCTAAATTCTCTTTAGAACCTGATAGTTTGTCAGATTTTGAAACAACTGGTAAGGTATGCAACTGTAATTTTAATTTTTCTTGCCAACCCATTATTGTAAAGAAAATCATTTACTAAGAAATTTATTTTTATAGAGAAATTGTTATGGATACTGAAAAAGATGTTCCTTATGATATTGTCATGACTGTAGTCGATTTGAATTATGGAGCATATGGTATTTTTATTGCACTTCCTATAAAATGCAAGTAAGTAGAAAATATTTAGATCACACTTAAAAATTATTTTTCTACTGCATAATATAGTGGCAGGCAAAAAAAATAAATATTTTGTAATGCTGTGTTTGCTTAAAGTTGACTTAGTTGCTTCCAGCTAAAGATACGAGATCATTTCTCTTATTTATTATAAACCTTAAAAGTTGTGAAATATTAATCATCCACTTATAAGTGAGTCTAAAGAAGAAAATGGTCTCAATTTTTTAGACAGTGAAACAACAACCCATGGCTGTTCATTTTAACACCAAGGAGGAAAAAAAAGTATGACAGCTGGGAACGCATAACAATCAAGTAGTATCACATCAGAAAAGGATACCATCTACAGTTATATATATATAATTTTTATTTATTTTGTCTGCCACTGTATATTATGCAAAAAATCAGATTTGTTGAAATGCATAATTTTGGTAAACAAAGTTCTTCAAATACCATTTTTTATCTGTAGCTTAATATTTATTTGGTAAAACTTTTTATAATATTTCAAGGAATTTATGTAATGAATTTTTTTTTTTTTTTTTTGCTTAGTTATTTTAAATGAGTTATTTTACTACTGTTTTATAGAAATGTAAAATACATTTCTGCTTCTTTTCACCCTAGTAATTATATTAACTTATCTTCTGCAATTCCATTAGTGTTGTGTACTTCCATAGATCATCAAGCAAAATGTTACTGTTCATCTTATTCACACATGCCAAATAATTTGTTAAGATACTGGCCAGTATCAGAAGACACCTTTCAGTACTCTACCCGAAGCTGTTAAAGAATTCAGCAGAATATCGTGGTCAAATCTGAAACAGCTGGGATG